>CM042855.1:1778970-1989672 GCA_023658055.1 Thaleichthys pacificus
CAGCTGAAAACATACATGTCATGCTGTACCTACTCATGTTGTATTTTTGACAAGGGGATATAGGGAACTGAATTACTCCAGATGAATATGCAGCTTATTGAATATTCAGTGTAGAATGCAGTGCCCGCTCCTCTGAGTTAGCTACTCCTGCGTCTCAAGGCACATCTGGCCATTAAAGCTGAGAGCAGGAATTCCATATATTACTGAAGACAGACACAGACCAACAGGCCGCGGGCACCGTTTAAAAATACATTCAATTTTGCTGGTGGTTATATTTTAATTGGAAAGGTGGCAGCGACTGTTTTCTTTTAGAAAGCAATTAAGATAGCGAGGTAATTGTTTTTATGCATGGCTATTTCTGATTTACATTTATGTCAGGGCCATCATGTTTGTTTGTGCTTTAAGGAGTCTTGGGTTGCTGTTGTTTACATGGAGGCCTAGCTTGTTTGGTGTGTCTCAGAACGTATCATTACATATCGTTACTATTCTGACTGGTTTAACTTAAGTTTTACTGCTAATTGTGCTTATTATAGTCAGCTGGTCCCTCCAGCCAAACGCCAGATTGTACAGTTCAACGTCCGTGTACAGGCTTGAGATATGGCAGTTCAGTTGTAGTAGCCCATAGCTTGTAAACCACAAGATCTAATCTAATGCCTCTCATCCTCTCTATCCTATTTTGTTCCCTCTGGCTTGCTCTCCCTTGTTCTGTCTTCTCTTTTAATTCAAGCACTCCCCAGTTAATCAGGCAAAGGCGGATGTAGCTAGATAGCTTGCTGGGTAAGTCATAGTCAAAAGGAAAGATTTAACTTAAGTCAAATGAGACAATAAGCAGCAAGCCTACTGCAATTCTGTAGTAGCCTGAAGCGAGCAAAGCTAGATGAAGTGATTAAATTGTTGTAGATTGAGTGGCTTCCTATAATACTACACTGTATGGCTAGCTAATTAGCAACATTGCCATGGCAATGACGTTGAACTGCAAGAAAGCTAAGGTTATTTGAACTGATGTTTTTTCCAAGGCAGCTGTAGGTGCGTGTGTTTCTGTGCATGCCAGTGAGTGTGTTTACGTGTGAGTCCTAGAGATATTAATCATCCTGGGAGCGTTGCCATGACATTGGACAGGTCACAGGCTGGCCATGTCATGCCTGTCCCCTCCCATCTCCCCTGGTTGGACTAAACAACACACACAGCAGACTGCACCTCCCAACAGCTTCCTCCGCCTCTCTCTCCCTACACAAAGCCCATCATCAGCTGTAAACAACAACAACATCCTCTTCCCATGGCATTTGAAGTGAGCTCAGTGAGCTATGAGGAACACAAGAAAATGTCAACAGCCACACCCACACATGGTCCCCCTTTATCATCCCCTGACACAGTAAGACACGTATGACTATAGAGATCTATAGACACTCCTGTCTAGAGGAAGAGAGTGAGCCAAGGAGGGAGAGACAGAGGTGACAGATTGGTGAGATGGGTGTGTGTGGCCACATGTAAATCCAGGGGTAAATCACCCTTCATCAATAAACGTGTACTGCCCCCCCCCCCCCCCCCCAACCGAGCTAAATGTCAGTGATTTCCGTTTGCCTGGCCTTTCTACATTGATATTTCTGTATTGGTTATGATTTAAACGTCTGTTTCCCATATACGAGGGGCCATAAGTCTGGTGAGAGAGGTGGTGATAATAATCAGTCTGAACTGGGGGACGGGGAGTTCGGTGGGAGTTGAAGCTTGTTTTTGAGTTGAAGAGACAGGCAGCAACAGAGAAAGAGGGTGAAAAAGGGAGGTGGAAGAGTGGAGGCAAGAGATGCAGAGGGTGAGAGGAGGAAGAGGGACAGTAATAGGAGGAAAAGAGTAGGAAGAGCAAGAGGAGCTAAAGAGGATGGGAATAACAATAATGACGCAATGGGTGACAACTTTTCTCCATCTTTCAAAGACTCTCTTTCTACTCATCCTTGTTCTATGTTTCTCAAAAGTTCTCTTAATTTCCCCTTTCTCTCTCTTTTTCCCTTCTTTTATTCTCGCTCTGGGGGTGGCTGCTAACAAGGCTGTCTGTGTCCCCTCCTCCCTCTCTCTCTTACTCTCCTTCCAAATCTCTCCTCTCTTCTTTCTGGGGGAATAATGGCCTCACACAAACTCAGCCTTGACAGCCTCCTAAGAATCCACCACTACAAAAGAGCCCAAAGTCCCTACTCCTCCCTCCTCTCCTTCCCATCTTCCCACACTGAAAGGGGTCTCTGGGGTGTGGAGGGCAGGGTGAGAAGGATGGAGGGAGGGTATAAGTCATTTTAAGGCTCAGTAGCCCTGCAGTCCACCTCCACGGGAAACATTCCCACAGAACCCAACCTGCATTCTCTATTTTATTTGTCCTTCAGGGTTATGGCGTTACGAAAAACAAGCAGCGAAACAGGGGGAGTGGACAAGGGTGGAGGGGTGAAAGGGTGAGGAGTGAGGAGAAAGGCAGGGTTGCTGGGGGGGGGGGGGGGGGGCAGGGGAGGCGGGTATAGGGACTGGAAGGAGGAGGGCATCTGAAAGTGGCATTGGGTTCCTGTACTGCTGCTCTGTTTAAAGCTCACTGTCCAGTGACAGAGCACCACTGGAGAGAAGGAGGGAGAGAGAAAGGAGAAAGAGATAGGAGAGAGATAGAGAGATATCTCTACAGAAATAGGGAGAAAGCAGAAAGAGGGAGGGAGGGAAGGAGGGAAAAGAGTTCCTTTATGGTCCTCTGAACACTGAGGCCTATTCAGCCAGTGCTTCATCCTCTCCTTCCGGTGAACAAGAAGAAGAGTATAAAGAGTTGAAGCCATAAAAAAGAAAGTGAGAGAAAATTCGAACTCGCCCCATTGCCTCAAAAAGTATTGTTGTTGTTGCAGTTATTGTATTTCTTTCATTATCTGTCCCGGTCAGCTCTTCCTTTTCTGAGAGGATGTCTAGAAGCTTTTGGGGTTGTATGATGCAATGATCCCAGTGTACCTGGTCACAGACCAGTAATGAAAGATAATATCAGATCACTCCAAAGTGCTCTATCCTGTAACATCTGAATTTAGAATCTAAGTACTCCCCTCAACAATGGATTGGTACAAACAGAATAATAGCATGACTGCATGCTTTCGCTGAAAGCCCTGAGGGACAGAACGCTTCCAGAAATGGACCAGTTGTCCTGAACAAAGTTTTCATGTATAAACAAGAGGAAAAAGGATAGGACACAGACAGACAGACAGACAGACGGACGAACAGACAGACATTCTACTACACAGACAGACCCTCGCACCATCTGTCTGTGTTAGGGCTGGGCGGTATGACGGTATATACCGTGCAACGGTAGAAATGTGTCTACCGGGAGAGATTTGGCTATACCGTTTCAACCGCGGTATTTTTTATTTTTTGGGGGGGGTTTAAATTATGTATTTCATACATTCTTATTAAGCATATATGCCATAACCCCCCACCCTCCTACTCACATGAGATATGTAAGGGATAATGTATAGAACGCCGGTCATTATCGGCAGGGCGAACAGCAACCCGACGCAAAGCGGAGGTTCTATACATTATCCCGCTTATTACACGGCTACTTGCCGAAATAATAACTTAACACAGTATGTCTTTTTACAATTTATTTGTTACCATTCGTAGTGTTGATCAGCAGAGAAATAGTTCGCCAAAGACGTTGAACTTCATAGACGTTGAACATTCTTTAGGCTTCAAATCAGCTGACGTTGCTAAGCAACGGAGTACGCTGGGGTTGAAAAGTTACCGGACTAATTGAGTGCTATGAAAGACGTGAATCCGAGGCAAAAAGGCCACTTCCCTTGACAGCAGTCAAATATGCATAGCAATGGTCAAATATGAAAAAATTGTTCACCGCAGAATGTTGGGAAGCCCCATTCAAGTGAATGGAGCATTCTACAGCATTAAGAACAGCCGTGTAATAAACCGTGATATATACCGTAACCGTGATATAAAATGACTCATACTGTGATAGAGGATTTTGGCCATATCGCCCACCCCTAGTCTGTGTGCAACAAACCGTTGTAAAACAAATGTCTCTCTCTCTTTCTCTCTCTCTCTCTCTCTCTCTCTCTCTCTCTCAAACACACAAACACACATACACACACACAGTTCCTAAAGCCCAGACCTCTTACAGACAAACATGTTTTTGAGAAATAGGGATAAGAGACAGACAGATCAGTGTTACCGTGGCAGCAGTTAGCCAGACACTGGTTGATCTATCTGTTACTCTAGGGACAGAACCATCATCGGACCTGTCCTTGTGACCATCCAGTCAGACAAGGTCACTCACACTCAGACACAATAATACCTGGCCAGGCCTCGGGACAGGGTTGGGTCCAGAATAGCCCCGAGCAGAGCTAGAAGAAACTGTAGAGTTTGCGTGCGTGTATGGACTCCCTGTCTAGATGTATCCTCCTTGATCAATCAATCAATCAATCAATCAATCACATAACCACTACACACCCTGCCTGCTTTTCATTCTGAACCCCCCCAACACCATGTGTGTGGCAGAGACAGAAGCTTGTCAGTTACAGGGAAATGCTTTCAAGGTAAGTGGCAGTTTGTATTCCACAGTTCCGAGGAAAGCACTCTCCTTCTGAGAAAGAATTGGAGCTGAAGAGAGAGGAAAAAAAAAGAGAGAGAGAGATGATGGGAGTAGTGGATGGACAGAAAGAGGAAGAGGAATGTTTGCTGGTCTCAGGACACGCAGGTTAACTGGAGCTCTGGTCCCACTTGAAGAAACACAGATCGATAAAAAGAAATCCAAAAATACAAGGGACGCTTTTTTCCATTTGACTGATTGATCTCAGATCTCGGATCTGTCTCGTTGGTTCAAAGATAGAACAGAAGACCGAAAAAAACTCAGTCCACAATGTAATGTATGAGAGGTTTGCGTTACTGTGGATCAGAGACAAGCCGTATCAAAGCAGGTTAGGGGTGAGTGAATGAGAGGCAGGCGATGGTGCTAAGGCAGGGGGTGGGTCAGGAGGCCACGGAGGCGTGGTGATAGTGAGGTGGGGGGTGATGGGAGGTGAGGTGATAGTGAGCCAGGGATGTTAGGGTGGTGGGAGGTGGGGTGATAGGGAGGTGGGGGTGATGGGAGGTTAGGTGATAGTGAGCCAGGGAGGTTAGGGGTGATGGGAGGTGGGGTGATAGGGAGGTGGGGGGTGAGGATAGGGAGCCAGGAAAGGCGGGGAGACGGAGAGAGTGTGAGGTTGGGGGTATCATTTGGAACATCTTTTAAAGGCATAAGGATGGATGGAGGGATGGAAAGAAAAAAAGAATGGATAAAGAAAGGAAGGAAAGAATGAAGGTACAAAGAGAGAACGTGTTTTAGATGGCTATATTCAGTCCCGTAAGCTTTAGTGCTTGGGCTATGTTTGTTTGAGAATACATGTAAGTGCTCATCCAATGATTGTGTGTTTGTGTTTGTGCAAAGCCAGAGAGTGCGGGTGAATGGAAATGACTCCAACGTGTGTGAGAGAAATATTAAGAGTCAGCACAGGGGCAAAAGTGTGAGAGTGAATGGGAGACAGTACTGCAACATTTTGTGTGTGTGTGTATTATGGTGCAGTGAGGGAGGTATGGGCATTAATCAGAAAGAGGAGGGCTGGTGGTGAGGTGCAGGGAAGAGATGGATGGGGTGTGAGTGCAATGATGTCACCCTGACAAATGGGCTGGCCATGTTGGCTGGGACTCGCACATCGCCTCTCATTTCAATTAGTTCCTAGTACTGCTACTAGCTCTGTCCCCCCTACACACACACAGACATACACATACAGTATGTACACAGACATGCACCCAACATACACACATACAGTATGCAAACACTGACATACACATGGCCACAGACACACAAATAAAGTGTACAAAAAGACAAGACACAGATTCCAGCCATAAACACAAATGCTCCCATGGCAGAACTCCATAGCAGGAGTCAGTGATCCATAGGAACTGCATCTTCAATTAATCTCCCTCAATTACAGTGGCGACACTAACTCTCCATTCAAACCACTCACTCATTTCAATTCATACTTCAAGCCAAACACACACACACACCCACAGAAGGATCTACTCTTTTAGCAAGTACAGGCCTGGAGAGGTTTGCAGCGACAGGCAGAGGATGTGTGTGCGTGTGTCATGCTGCGTTTGGAATTTTATTTTTTTCATACTACGAACCAACCATATGTTTTCCCACCATATCAATTTGATATGATTTGATATTACAGTTTTTCACAATTGTTAACACACAAAAAGCAAACATTTTGCACAATTTTCACAACCTTAACTTCATGTACCAATTGCTCGACCCAATTTGGCACTACTTCACACTCCCTTATCTGCATTAGACTCTGACTTTCCTTGTTTACACACTGATGTCAATTACACATCACCTTGTTGTCAAAACACTACACGCAATGTACAGTTGTTGCACACACTTCTCAAGTAAAGTCTCAAAGCATCAACCTACAACACACAAATATTCAAATCTCTAAACACTCAGATCTGGTGAGCAATTTGCGATCAGGACTGCAGCATATAAAGGGCCTTGAGCCTCTGTTTTGTTTGGTGAACAATGGAGAGAGGAGTGAGAGGAGGAAGAGGAGGACAAGGAAGAGGACAAGGGAGAGGATGACAAGGAGGAGGATAAGGAGGATAAGGAGGAGGAAGACAAGAAGGAGGATGAGGAGAAGGAAGAGGAGAAGAAGAAGGAGGAGGAGGAGAAAGAAGAAGGAGAACGGTGATCTCTAATGAGATTCTGTGCACCGTGGTTGACCATGTGCTCAACCATGGTTTGAGCATGAGGGAGGCTGGCCAGAGGGTCCAACCAAATCTCAGCCGCTTCACAGTTGCTGCCATCATTAGAACCGACTGAGGAGCAGGACTGAAAGAGAACCACACCGTGGAGGAAGAACATGCACTTTCACAGCCGAACAGGACACTGACATTGTGAAAATGGTTAGTGAAAACAATACTATCACACTCCGACAGATACAAACCAGAATCCTGGCTGACCATGCCACCACATTCAGAAACATCAAGACCGTCAGCCTCTCTACACTGGACCGTGTTCTCCGCAGGAATGCCATGCGGATTAAACAAGTGTACAAGGTCTATTCGACCGGAACACAGACCACAATCAAGGAGTTACGGCAAGAGTTTGTACTTGTAAGTCCCATACATTCAGCACTGACACATTCATGTATTGTACCTGTAATCCAATATTGTCTACTCACTGTAGCCCACTATGTTGACCTATCTGTGTCCATACTATAACTTGCATTATCATGCTGTCTGTTCCAGCGGATCCAGGAGCATGACACAGCTAATGAGCTATATAAATACATATTCATTGATGAGGTTGGATTCAACCTGGTGAAGAGGAGGCGCCGGGGCAGAAATGTCATTGGCCAGCGCGTCATTGTTGAGGTCCCCGGCCAGCGTGATGGGAACATCACTTTGTGTGCTGCAATGGGTTGAGCAGGCCCGTTGACAGTACTGTACTGTTCAGAAATAAAACTTTTTTTGCCGCATATGTGTGCTGTTTTATGTTTTGACTATGAAAAAATTAGGTCTACACTGAGACATTTTACAAAAGTTGAAATGGCTCATTCTCCAGAGTCATTGTCATTCATATGGTGTGTTCCATTTCTAGAATTGTGTTTTCAATTTTGCACTACTGTGTGCTGTGAATGCTTGGTAGTGTGCAGCAAATGCTTATTGTGTGTACTGTTATGAATGGTATGTGTGTGTCATTTGAAAATATGGCTGTGTGTACCAAATGAGAACACGAGTTGTATTTTGTGAACAGATAAGAGATTTGATGGCAAAGAGTCATCTTGCAAACGGAGTGTCAGGTTTAGCATTTTGTGTGTGAGGTTTTCAGTTTTGTGTGTGTGCAGTTTTGAGAAAGCCGTTATTGTTTTGAGAAATGTGTGTTAACAATTGTGAAAAACTGTAATATGGATTTGAAGTGATGGGATGATGGCATTATGATAAGTAATTTGGGCTAATGGTAATAACAGTGTCAACTCAGAAAGGGACAGGAACCAACTGGAGAGGAGAGAAGAGGATGAGCGAGACAATAGGATAAGGATGGATGGGAAAGGGAAGAGAGGAGGGAAGAAAGGAGGAAAGGAACTAGGAGGAGAGGAGTGCTTTGCTAGACTTGGCAAGCAATGCTAGGTAGAAATTAGGCAGAATGTGGCTAGGCTAGGTAGGAACACGGCAGGACTTGACTACACTAAGCTAAGTGATGCTAGATACGAATCATGCAGAACATCAGCAGTTTAGAAAGCACTACTTAGCGCTAGGCTAGTCCATAAGGAGCATGGCAGAGAGGGGAGGCAATGAGCGGTGGGCTTTGACGGTCAACTCACAGGGGATCAACAGCAGCTTAACACCAGTACAGCCGACTAACCTTCCCAGTCTCTCATCAGTCTTTCATCTCTCTGGGAGAGCACATCTGGGGTTAATACCAGCCCTATTGGGGGGGGGGGGGGGGATTAGATAGGGAGGAGGGAGTAGAGGCAGGGGGGTGGTTGAAATTGGATTAGTTAAAAGCACTCTACAGTAGGAGCGTTAGGTAGATAAACACAAACCTACATAATCAAGGACTCACTGACATCAGAGCCCATTCACATAAAGTACGTTTTCTGCATTTTCAATACTTTAGGTAATGTAATCATCCACATAGTAGTACATAATCCACACATGTAGTCTAACTGGGATGCTTTGCTTTAATTAAAGCCATCTTAAAAATCACATACAATCTAATCTACAGCATATTCTTATAATAGCAGCAATTACACTCGTTCAACAGAGGCTAATTGGGCTAAAAGGCAACTGCGCGGAACAGTATTTGTGTTTTAGATTTTTTTATTTGGTCAATTTCTGCATCAATATTGACTGGATTATTTATTTCTTGAGAATAGAGGTTTGTATAGGCTTATATAATGTGTATGTTTGTTTGCAAATGTGTATGTGTATTACTGCTTGTGTGTACTGGAGAGCTGGGCTTGCATAGTGACACATTTTCTTTTTTGGGAGAAACGCTTGCACTGACAACATGCAGAGAACAATCATGAACAATCTTTTGATGAACAGTAACTATTTGTGTGTATATGTGTTTAAAGGTGAGCCACTTGTACTCCAACACCTTTCTTGAAAGGATGACACACAAAGATATACTTGTTCTGTTTCATCCCCTATTCCCAATGGAGACAGACTGAAGTACCATTTCCATGCAGAGAGTCCTGGTTAATGAGCAGCTGGTTGATCCCACCTTCATTTAATTTTCATCTTCCTCCTTTTAATCTACTGACAATACATATCTGTAGCTCTTTCTTGTTGTTATCTTGTTCTATCCCTTCTCTCACAACCACTCCCTCTCTACTCTGTCATCTCCCCCTTGTAGCTCTGCATTATTTCTCTCTACCTCCCCCCCCACCACCACCACCACCCTTGACCCACCCTTTCTGCCAGTAACAGGTTAGATGAGACTGTCCGTTTCATCTTAGCCCTCTGCCCGTCCCTGGAGATAGCTCTGTGCTGGGTGGCCGGGCCAGGCCAGGCCAGCGGAGATGCCAGGATTGTGGGCTCTGTTTGTTTGGCCTCCATCCCCTCCACAACGTCCAGATCTGGCTGACAGCTTAGTGATAACCGTCAGATAGAATGTCACCCCAACTTTGTTCCACGCCACCCCATAGGAAGGTCGGATACACACTCCATGCACTTGAGGACCCAGGGCCAGGCCAGAGAGGTGGGGGTGGGATGAGAGGGATGGAGGAAGAGAAAATAAAAGAGAAAGATAGAGATAGAGGGGAGAGAGGCACAGGTACAGAAAGAGGTAGAGTGAAAGAGAGAAGGAAGAGAGATGGTTAGCTATACACCAGTACAGAGACAGAGAGAAGAATATAGAGACCAAGTGAGAGTGACTGACAGATTATGAGAAACAGAAAGACAGCAAGGTAAAGTAAGAGACAGAGAAAGCAAGAGAGCAGTTAGGGAGAGACACAAAAAGAGGGATATTTCGTGCCGTGAACTGTGAAAGAGATAGAGCGATAGATAGTGATAGAGACAGGAGAGATGGCAGTGTATTTGTGTGGTACTGTGAAATGTGTGGGTGAGAGAGAACCAGAGAGAGAAGAGACGTGAGTGACAGGAGTGTCCGTGTGTGTGGCACCGTGAACTGTGCCGCACGGTGCCACAGCCTCTCTGTTCTCCTTCTGCTCATCATTTTATCTTCATCAACAACATGAAGTTTGATAAGAGATTAGATTAGAACTGGGGCATTCAGCTTTTGAGCCACATGATTAAACGCAGAATAAATCAGCCATACGGTTCAACGGTGCTGCTAATTGTGCATTAGACAAACTGTTGTGAGATGTGTCTGGTTGGGTGCCTGCTTGCACTCAGCACAACTCAGTTAGCTGGCCTTTGAAACTACCACAACCACCAGGAACTCTTCATGCCCTCTTTGCAGTGTAGCACAGTGAGAAAAGGAGAGAAAGACAGATAAGGAGAGAAAAGATGAAGAGAGACAGCAAGAGAGAGAGAGCGCTGGCGTGCCCCTCTGTGCCAGAATCGGGGATTCTTCTCCTAATCAGGACAGAGAGAGCTCGATGGTCGTCTCGCTGTCGAGTGCCGGGTCACCTGACGCTGCCTCATTCGCTGAGCTCTAACCCTCCCACATGCGTCTCACGCATCCTCCTCCACTCCACTGCTCTGACAACTCCACCCAGACCTCTCCTTTCCGTGAATAAAAGGGATAGGTTCTCTCTCTGGTAATTCGATTACCTACGACATCCCTGCTTTAAGTGCATGCTGACAAAGCAAAATACGAAGGGGAGGGGAATTGTCAGGTGAATTGTCACTGTGCTTATACATAAGAACCTCTTCCCAACCACTCTCCTTCTCTTCTCTCCAAGGGCATATCTGTGCTTTTTATTAGATGCCGAACATTTATGCTGCAGAGGTCTGTCAGTCACTTCATGTAGGTTCAACCCCACTGGCTATCTACCATCTAATTGAGTTTCACGCACATGGTTTCACTGTGTACCATGAAGCCGCCTACAAGAAAAATAACTACTGAGTGGGCCTGACTGTCTATCTGCACTTTATGTGGGCTAAAGGGAATTACAACACAAAAGAACCACAAGCTATCGTGTATCATCAGCCTATGGCTCAAATAGTTAATTATGTGCATGTTGGTGTTTATAAGGATGGTGACCAGGACCAGATCAAGCCTGGAGAAAAAAACATTTATTAAAAGACAAAGACATATAAATTAGTGGAACCGATTTTTACAGTTGTGTATTCTGGTTCCCCAAAAATATCCCAGATGTACTCTTTTGGTCATCAAAGGTTCTGCTATGTGACATGACACGCTGACAGACACACACACACACACTCTTTCTTCACTTTCTTTAATCCATTCACACATGTGCACATACACACACATACATCCCAACTATTTTTGGCTGATTTTCTGGCATCATAGGGGATGGAGTGTGGATGATGGAGAGGACTGGGCAGTTTCAGAGCAACACACTGGCTTAAACTTCCATGAACCTCGAATCTTTTAATCTCTGGTTATGTACATGCCATCTCTGCTCTCCTCCCCTTTCTTCCTGTCTCCCTTGTTTCTTGCCTCTCACATCTTCCCCTCGGGGCTTGCAGGGCTGACTGGAGTTGGGCGTTTGCGTGAGAGTGCATGAACTGTGAATGTGTGTGTGTTGGACAAGTGAGTGTGGAGTTTGTTTGGGTGTGCATGTGTGTCAGAATGTGTGTTATTTTGTGTGTGTAGGATGTGTTTGCAAAACTATAAAAATAAAGTTTGATTTGAGGTACGACAAACTGTTTTGGATGAAAGACTCATTGAGCGGATTTCCGTGAAGAGATTACCTTTCTTACTACTAGTCTGACTGGTCTGTCTGTGCAACTTGCTACTTGACTTCTCTGTCTGCAAACACGTCTGTCTGTCTTTCGGTATGTCTGTCAGTCTGTTCATCTACCTGTCTGTCTGTCAGTCAGCCTGTCTATCTACCTGCCGTCTATCTATCTATCAGTCCTTCCTTACTTCCACTTGTCTGTCTATCTACCTCCCTGCTTGTCAGACCTTATCTCATAGTATAATGAAGTATCCATGACTGCCCTGCTCAGGAGAGAAGATTACTTTGATAGTTGATTTAGCTCATTTAACCAGGGGGACAGTGAAACTTGTCTGGGAGCACCTTTTATAATCACCCCATTTATTTGTAACAGCTTAACTATAGTCTCATGCTCTCTTCTCCCACGTAGGATTGGCATGAGCTATGTTTATGATTTGTAAAGGAAGTTAATCATTATCTGTACATAATCTGAATTTAAATTCCATTAGACTCAACTCACTTATTTTGACCCAAACCTATTTTTTGTCTTTCTTTCCGTTAGACCATTGTATTCTGTTCATTGAAACCAAACCATATATCATATAAAATTCCTAATCTAACTTGTTCATTTTATTTCATATATACTTTGCTAAAGCCTGATTTCGGTCTGCGCCCGCCCGCGGGCCGTAAACGCTGCCCCCTCCTCCCCCAGTTACTACGCACTACATTTTTACAAATATATTTTTTAGACTGCTACACATGTTGTACATCATTGGAAAGCTACAATTATTGTGCTTCCATTGCAATAAACAATTTTAAGATCAAGTCGCAACAGCAAGTACAGTCAACGTCTTTGTCCGGTGACCACTATAAAAACAAAGCCAAAGAAAAAGGTTGTACTCACCCTAAAAGGTTCAGATTGGTCCTGGTATGCAAACAACCCATCAAAACCTGATCTGCATTACATTCCCAAAGGTCCAAAGTATCTAACCATGTCGAGTAGTTGTCCAAACAATGAATTATATCCACACATAGCCATGATCTTGTTGCTTCATTCTGCATTCGTATTCTGCATTTTTTTTTCAGTCTCTCACGCACTATCGCTCATAGGAATAGATGTGCTTCGAGTATGTATGAGTGGATAGTCTTAGAATGGCCGCTACACTCTGCCTTTTCGATTGACACCTTGTTTGACCCAATAGGAGCTTCCATGCCCGGTTGACAGCCCTCTACAGCCAACTAGGGGGGTGTTCCATCAACGTCGCTAACGCAAGTCGCGCTTACACGAATAAGTCTCACTTGGGTAAACGTCAACTTAGACTTAAGCCTCAAGCCGTTCCACTAACGTTCCGTTCCACTAACAGGCAACTCTAATTCAAGCTAGACCTCAATAAGCTTAGACTGTGCAGCCCAGATCAGGCGATCGTCGAAAAGAGGAGTTATGTCGCAAAAAGTATAGCGTAAAGCAGCAGAGGGGTGTTGTTTCAGCAGCGTAAATTGATTTTTTGAGTTTTTTTGGAGTTGTCCCCAAAAAGGGCAATGTTGCCGCAATTAACATGGCAAGGGAGACAACTTGTCAAACCATTACGACCGTTAAAATGCGTAAATTGTAGACCTACCAAATCTACTTAACATATGCATTTAGGCCTACTGATAATTAGCGTAATTTGATGAGCTGTCTGAAACCGTTCTGACAGTAGGCTAGCCTATGGCCGATATTCTCAACAGGAGATTGAGAATAATAGCCCAAAAAAGAATGTGGCAGCAATTGAAAATTGTAGGATAAAATTCTAAACACTGAAGAAGGCCATGGTTAATTGCACTTGATGTGGGCTAATAATGTTTTTGTCTTCACATATTGAACTAAATCAAAAATTACTTCAAAATAACTTTGCCACACACATTTATTAACTGATAGGCTAAATGCTGAGCTTTAAGATAAAAGGGAAAGATAACCATGACTTAAATGGGGATTCACTAAAATGACTAGTATTGCATAGATCCAGCACTGACGTTTTAGATCAGAAGGTGACCCAAACTGCACACTTTGTTTGGCAGAACAGTCATTTAAAATTGCTCAGCATGATCATTATTATATTACGAGTATTTCCAATTAACATAGTCTGCCTCCACAGATCCAGAGGGGGCTTGGACAGTGACAGACTGTGGCTGTGCCAAGTGTTGTCACAGCCTCACTTTGGGAAAGCATGCCCTACTGGGAACATTAGGGGAGACTGTTGGGCACAGAATCTAATTGATTGGAAAGGGCAACATTTGGGACACTGTCATGTAGGGGCAGCATAAAGGGCACTTCATAACAGCACATTTTTCCATTGGAAGTAAGGGAATGGGAACAGTCCAATTTAGGCCATTGTAAGGGCACCTTATAGGATACTGCATCACATTTTCTATACTATAAAGGAACTCATAAAAACATGTTTTTACATTTATAGAGGGCACACTGTCATTTATTGCATGGGGCATCCTGTGCACTCAAGCATATTTCACAATGTGAATGGCAGACAGTAGGGCACTTGGTCTAATTTTTGCCACTCTAGAGGGCATTTTAGAAACACTTTCAACCATGGGGGCACCAGGCAGTCACCCCGAGTCTTCCAATGGGCCTGGATACATCCATGGGGACAGTATATTGCACCTATAATATTGGGGAAGCCAGAGGATATATATATAGAGGCTTGTCAACATATAGGCTACTTTAAACAATGGCCTACCTACATAGACTGCAGTCTACTACCCTCCTTTCTACTATTATAGTCTACTCTCCTTTATATTACTTTCTACAAAGGATGGTAGGCTGCTCTTATGTGTTCATTGCCATCCTCAAGAGTTGCTAAAGTGTTATTTCATATATATATATTTATGTTTTTTTTTTTAAGAATGACAATTACATTTATCTAGATAAACTATGCTGGGCCTGCTGAACTTATACTTCTTCCACAGATACTGGTCAGGGAAGCATTACTTCTGTCTCTGAAGACCCTTAGGGCTGGTGGGATAAACGCTCTTTGTATAATCTGAGCACCTTCATCCACCACAGGGTTATCAAAGAACGGATACGCCATAATTGATTGTAACTTGTCTAGACGCTCTGCTTAGTTTCTAAGTCCTTATTTTATGTCAATTAACCAATGGCTTTTGAAAACAGTTAAAGTTACATTATTTCTTAACTTGTTTATTTAAATTAATATATTTTTTGGAGATGAAGTAAACATGTAGCTAAATCATAAAAGTCTGAATTTACGTTTCCGAACACGGACTAAAGTGGTTTGCGCGCAGGAATTTACTCGACGGAACTGTCTTTTGAGATTCTGTTTCCGCCTGTTTGAAATGATTTGCAACACATTTTAGTTTAGCTTGACTTTTAGCCTGACACGGATCAGGCTAGTTCCGAAGTATAAGTTACCTTGTTACGTAGCTCGAACTAAAATAAGCCACCTTAATGGAACGGAACTCTCGCTAAAGTAAGTGAGACTTGGCGAAATAAGTCTCGCTTTTCCTTAATCGACGTTGATGGAACACCCCCCTGGTCTGTGCCCCCCCCCCCCCCCCCACACACACACACACACACACACACTCGTTCTAAACGAATTTCTCAAACTGGCTTTGACTGGCTCTGAAATGAGCTTATTAGCCTTGTAGCTTGAAATGCTGAAAATGCTAATACCCAACATGCTAGGTATCTGTGGAGCCTTCAAAATAAAAGTCCCGGGCGTAATATAGATAGACACAAGCTGTGTTTCTTGTGTGTCAATCCTGGGAATCAGATAAAGCACTCCAATGTGTTCATGTATGGGCTCAAAACGGGGCCAAAAGTATTGCAAATGCGTATAGGACAATCCACAAATGTAAAACGCGATCCACAAATGTAAAACGTGATCCACAAATGTAAAACGTGTTCCGCAAATGTAAAACGTGTTCCGCAAATGTAAAACGTGTTTCGCAAATGTAAATCAAGATCCACAAATGTGATTAACTGTCCACAAACAATCACATTTTGATTTGCCTTTGAGTTTTTTTCTAACTACATATTTGCAATACATTTTCAAGGGGATTGCGTAAAATTGGTGCCATAAAGCTTCGCAAATAGGGCATTAAAAAGCTGAACTTAGATCATGTGACTTTTGTCACCGATTTGACGCACGTGACTTTTGGCCCCGATTTGACACGTCAAAACGGGGCCAAAAGTATTGCGAATGCGTATGACGATCCACAAATGTAAAACGCGATCCACAAATGTAAAACGTGATCCACAAATGTAAAACGCGATCCACAAATGTAAAACGTGATCCACAAATGTAAAACTGGTTCCACAAATGTAAAATGCGATCCACAAATGTAAAACGTGATCCACAAATGTAAAACTGGTTCCGCAAATGTAAAACATGTTCCACAAATGTAAAATGCGATCCACAAATGTAAAACTGGTTCCGCAAATGTAAAACTGGTTCCGCAAATGTAAAACACGTTCCACAAATGTAAAATGCGATCCACAAATGTAAAACGTGATCCACAAATGTAAAACTGGTTCCGCAAATGTAAAACACGTTCCACAAATGTAAAATGCGATCCACAAATGTAAAACTGGTTCCGCAAATGTGAAACACATTCCGCAAATGTAAAACACGTTCCACAAATGTAAAATCGTTTTCACACATGTAGTAAATCGCACTGGACACCCGTGATGTATCAATGTAGGTTCTATGTGCTGTACCCGGACTGTTAAAGGGGTGACACCGGGAGTTGTAGGAGCGTCTTTAGGCTGAAGCGCATCACTGACTCGGAGTCTCATTATTCACTTATTGCTTCATTAATGTTTTTAACACAATTTAAGAAAAATGCTAAGCACATTTAAGATGTGGTAGCACCACTAAGTGTGAAGAGTCCATGTAACTGGTCCAGATGAATGATTCATCTGATGATGTCTCTTTTTTCGTAGTACAATTAGGCCTACGCTGTTTCGTTAGGCCTATTCCAAAAACGTCAAACGACGAAACCCGAGCGCATACATGCAAGTGATTGTAATCCATGCGCTGCAATGTTACATGGACGTTAAGTCTTTCTGGGGTCTCTAGTAGACGGGGAGGTGTGGGTTATGGAATCAGACCAACACAGCTACCAACACTCATCTGTCTCAGCTCTGGCCGTTGCAGAGGCCCCACAAGGTAATTCACTATACTATTCCATCTAACAAGGAAAGGTGCTCTGATTGCTGTGACTGTCTGGTTCATATGAAATGTAAGCATGACCTTTCTAAGCTTGCCAATACAGCCAAATTTAGCTTTTGACTGCATGGGGGAGAAGGTCTAGAAAAAGAGCTTTCAACTGTAGTAAAAGCAAATAGCAAATGATGTAAGAAATGACTCGCTTCCTGAGAAAAATTGTATTAGCTTTGCACAGCCAAGGAGACGGATGAAACCAAAGCTTTCTTTTTCACTTAGTATTCACTTTATTTTCATCCCTCCTTTTTTGAAAAGCATTGCTCTAAACTATATATTGTCACTCAATTGCTGGTATTACTGCTATCATTTTGACCACCGCTATATTGTTAGTAAATGTAAATGGTTTCTTGCATTAAAATGCAAATGTGGGCAGGGGAAGAAAACCCACAGTCAGCGTTTTATAATCCTGCATGAAAAATGTTACCTTAGGAACCGCGCATACAATTAGTGTACCAGTGTATAAAAAAACCTACAGTCTCCCATAACAGTCCTCTGCTCTGGAGAATGAAGATTATCTATCCACATTTGCATAGAGTGAATTATATTATGATGTGAAAAAAAGAACTATGTGGGTGGATGATCAAGTTATACTAACATGAGTAAACAACAATTTAAGAAGATCTAGTGTTTAGATAATCACATATTCTAGACAATCACTTGTGTAATGATTGATGGAACAGCCTAGAAGCCAGCCTCTCATGCATACCAAATCAAATTCACACACATCTAGCCGGACACTTCTACAATACCTCACTGATCCTGGCAGGAACATGTCACGATTGAAAATCGCTCAAAGGAAGGTGAAATTTTAAATGTGTCATCTTAACATATATTAGAATGCCTCCCAGTCCCACCTAATATGTGTAGCTAGCGTTTCTATCCTGATGAATGTTTCCAGTACATCTTTGAGTGGTGGGTTGGGGGTGGGGTTAGGGTGGATGGGGTGGGTATGGGAGAGATGTGGTAGCTAGTCTTGAACATCACCATCAACACGGCACCAGAATGTGACAATTTCCTGGTGAGATGTCAGTCAGTCAGTAACATTTCTTTATAAAGCACATAAATAACAGCTGTTAACCAAAGTGCTGTACAATAGTGAAAACACACAATAGGACACAAAACACAATCACAGAAAGTGCACAAACATTTTACCACTGTACCTACCAATGGCTTTATGCAACAATAAATGAATGAGTTTTAAGAGATCTAAAACCATCATATGTTGATGCAGTTTTTATATTAAATGGCTAATTATTCCAGAGCTTTTTGATGTGTCCTTGGAACAATCAAGTAGACTACTGGTTTAATCGGAGGTCTCGTGATGTATTTTGATGGAATGAAAGAAGATCAGAAATATACGGAGGAGCCAAGCCATGCAGACCCTTATAAACAAACATTAAAGCTTTACAATAACCATGACTAGATTACTGACCTGATTGGGCGTTAACATGTTTAAAGCTACATTACAGTTTTTGCCCATTGCTTACACACTAAAAACAAATGCTTAGACTAAAGCCTCAATACCTAAACGTCTTGTAGCATACCTTAAACACAGTGTAACCATAGCTTACAGTTTTTCACAATTGTTGACACACAAAAAGCAAAAATGTGGCACAATTTTCACAACCTTGTGCACAACCAATTGCTCGACCCAATTTGGCACTACTTCACACTCCCTTATCTGCATTAGACTCTTGACTTTCCTTGTTTACACACTGATGTCAATTACACATCACCTTGTTGTCAAAACACTACACAAATGTTCAGTTGTTGCACACACTTCTCAAGTAAAATCTCAAAGCATCAACCTACAACACGCAACTATTCAAATCTCTAAACACTCAGGTCTGGTGAGCAATTTGCAATTAGGACTGCACCAAACATGCTGTTTTGTTTGGTGAACAATGGAGAACTTGGAACATATTGACAACCAGAGAAGGAGATGGGTAAGAGTGAGACGAGGAAGAGGAGGACAAGAAGGAGGGGGACAAGGGGGAGGAGGAGTAGCAGGTAGAGGAGTAGGAGGACAGAGAGAACGAAGAGGAGGAAGAGGAGGACATAGATGAAGAGGAGGACAAGGATGATGAGGAGGACAAGGAGGAGGAAGAGGAGTACAAGGATAGGAGAAGAAGAAGGAGGAGGAGGAGAAAGAAGGAGAACGGTCATCTCTAATGAGATTCGAGCCACTGTGGTAGACCATGTGCTCAACCATGGTTTGAGAATGAGGGAGGCTGGCCAGAGGGTCCAACCAAATCTCAGCCGCTTCACAGTTGCTGCCATCATTAGAACCTTCAGGATGGAGAACAGGTACGAAATCTATTTGCCTTGTGTACTGTAATACTGCATATCAATAGAATACAGTGTGCTCACAGTATTTGTATTTTGCAGGACTGAAAGAGAACCACACTGTGGAGGAAGAACACACACTTTCACAGCCGAACAGGAGACTGAAATTGTAAATATGGTTTGTGAGAACAACGCTATCACGCTCCGACAAATACAAACTAGGATCCTGGCTGACCATGCTACATTCAGGAACGTCCAGACCGTCAGCCTGTTCTCTGTGTGTACTGAAATAAATCTTTTTTTGCTGCATATTTGTGTGCTGTTTTATGTTTGACTATGAAAAAAGTAGGCCTACACTGAGATATTTTACAAAAGGAGAAATGGCTCATTCTCCAGAGTCATTGTCCTTCATATGGTGTGTTCCATTTCTATAATTGTGTTTTCAATTTTGCACTACAGTGTGTTGTGAATGATTGGTAGTGTGCAGCAAATGCTTATTGTGTGTACTGTTATGAATGCTATGTGTGTCCTTTGAAAATATGGCTGTGTGTACCAAATGAGAACACAAGTTCCATTTTGTGAACAGGTAAGAGATTTGATGGCAAAGAGTCATCTTGCAAAGGGAATGTCAGGTTTAGCATTTTGTGTGTGAGGTTTTCAGTTTTGTGTGTGCAGTTTTGAGAAAGCCGTTATTGTTTTGAGAAACGTGTGTGAACAATTGTGAAAAACTGTAATTGCCTTTTTTACTGTAAACACTGTCTTGTAAAATGCCACACATGTAAAAGAATGGATCGAACACAGGCGTCAGGTGTAGAAGCACTAAAGTGCATAATTGTAAACATACCAATCATTAGTAAGCACTATAAAAAGGCAACAGGTCAGTGTACCTGTCCTCATAAAAAACGGAAGGCAATGTTGCAGGAAGAGGGAGAGTGATGATGAGAGGGGGAGCCCATGGACGAAGAGTGGTAGGGAGAGGGAGAGGTAGACCTGGAGGCCATGGAAGAATAGGGACAATTTACAGTATCTAATGAAATTCGAACAACATTGGTTGACCATATTGTGAACCATGGGGCAACATTGAGAGAGGCTGGACAGAGAGTTCAGCCCAACCTCAGCAGATATACTGTTGCAACAGTAATTTGGACATTTCGACAGGCGAAAACTACTTTTCTCTACTGTCTACAGTACAGTACAGTAAAATGTAACCTACTATGCACTACATCAGTATTTTTTTGGTACCCATTCACTGCAGTCCATGATTGAAACAATGTACTGTATTTAATTTTCAGTATGTTTTCTTTTGTCTCCACAAATGTATTTGCTGTGTTTACAGTTATGTAGCCGACTACAGTATTTGATTTGAAATATGTTCTGATCCTCTCCACAAAATGCAACCTTTACGTACACAATGTGGAGAGTACAGTGCATATTTTCATTAGTGTGCAGAACTAGTCTTGTGTGTTGTGTTTGGTCAACATATTCATGTACAAAATCAAGCAAGTTATGTCATTAGAAAAGAAGAGTTAGTGTAAAAGTGTTTTAAATTTTGAACATCGTGTAACTGGTTCAAACCAAGTCCAATGTTATGAACCATGCGTGTGGCATACGGTGACAGAAATTGTTTTTCATTGTATAGTTTTGAACAAAGTGTTTCATGTTGCAAAAGATTGGAGGTGTTCTGCTACTTGTGTATCTAGTTGTGTGAATCGTGTGTTGTGTTTTGACAGTGAGCCCTCTTTTAAAAATTGTGCTAAGCATTTGGAAAAAACTGTAACTTTAGTTTTGTTGCTAAATTTGATGATTTGTGTTTGTTCTATTTTTCTTTATTTCTGTAAGAATGTTAGTTTTTTGTAAAAACTCTTCTTTGATTACTGCATAAATTCTACTTTTGAGTTTTACAGAAGACTGAGTCTGAGAAAATGACAATAAAAATAGAATCACAAAGACTGCAGTGTTTACATTTTTTTTCAAATGCTTACACACATTTTTTAAAAACTTTTTTTCAAAACTTAACACACAAATCCAAGAACTGCACACACAAAATGCAAAATGCCTCGCTTCTCTTGCAAAATGAAGCACTGCAATCAAAATATCACAAACACGTCTCAAAAGCAAACATTTGTCTCATGTTGCAAACACTTTTACCATTATACTATATTTTTGGATATATCATATACACACAGTTATTCAAAACCTGAAGCTCTTCTTTCATGATCTCCTATGTACATTTCTGTACAAGATTGAAAGTAAATGGCAGAGATGCTGAAAAATTCATGGTAAACACGAAAACAAGATTGAAACCAAACTTCGTATTTTTTACTATAAGCATTTGTGGTTGTGAATACAGTATTACACAGTACAAAAGAAAGAGTGTAGTAGGACAGAAACCAAACCTAATTTTGAAAAAGGTGATTACGGAATGGTGTGTCTGTGTGTGCCATGAACTGTAGCATACAGTAATATATACTATTTTCGACAATATAGTCAGAATGTCTTCTTACAGTCACTGTACTGTTGCACAGTATGATACAGTAATCCACCAGACTGTGACCAATCATGCAGTGCACTGCAGTCAATGGATGCATGGGTGCTACGGTAAAATATATGTTTGTGTGTAGTATACCGTGTGTTGGGCTGAAACAGCCATTATGTGTACAATAGAACATGTGTATGTTACAGTATATTGTTACATACCTGTTATCTTTTCTACAGTAAAGGTTGAAATTAGGCTATTTATAGGCCTATTCCAAAGCCATGATTGGTTGGTGTTGAGTAAAGCAATGAGTGTTTGCACATGTGAGGAGTTAGTGTAAAGGCCCCGTCACACCATAACGTTCTGGTCAAAGTTCTCTGAACGTTCTAATCGTTCAATTTCGAGCGTTCTAGGGCGAGATGGACACATCTGGCGTGTGACTAACGCATAACTAGGGTGGGACTGACGCATAACTAGCGAGGGACTTACGCATGAGGAGCGTGTAACAGCGACCAAGTAAGACACAAGTAGCGTTTTCCTACGCGCGACAAACTATTAGTCAACGTTAGACGAGCGTGTTGAGCGTGTGACTTACATGTGAATAACGACAGAGTAGCGTTTTGCTGGCGGGTGGGTTTTATGACCAAACGGGTATAAAACACTGGAAAAGTGGATTCAGTTGTCCTGAACAGTAAACATCATGCCGCCTAGACGACATAAGGGTGCGAGGGGGGCTTCTGCTACTAGCGAGTGAGTTGTTCGCTTCAAAGCAAATGATGAATAACAACCAAGTAACGCTAGGGTAACGACTGACTAACGTGTGCAACGTTAGTCAAACGTTCCACAAACGGTCTTCAGCGTTATCCAGCGTTTAAAATTAAACGTTGAAGAACGCTGGTCGCCATGAGAACTTTTGTGCATGTTCAAAACTTTTTTTTGGGACCAGCGTTCTCCGCCGATTACCGCCGATTACCAGCGTCACCAGCGTCCACACAACACTCTTCTGGCGCTATACCAGCGACCATGGACGATTACCAACGTTTCCTCTAACGTCATAGAACGTCGACCAGAACGTTATGGTGTGACGGGGCCTTAAGGCACTGTCAAACACAACCAATTTTGATTGGTTGTGTTTGAAAAAGGAAATCAAGATGCTTCCTGTTAGAATTTAGTGTGTTATGTGGAGAATTGTGTGTTGGGTTTTGCAAAAAGTGTTTTATGAAATTGAAAACTGTCAGTTTCAGAAATTGTGTGAAAAGTAAGGAATTTGTGTGTAAGCATTTGAAAAAAATTGTAATATAAAGCCCATCAGTGTGTTGCTGGTGATATGACAGAGTAATTCAAATGGTGCTTGTGTGTATGGTTTTGTTGCAAGAATTGCAATGATTGGGCTTGCAAAGATTTTTAGAAAGGAGTGTCAAGTTTTGATTGCAGTGTTTCGGCCCGCAATGTTTTGAGGCTATCTCGTTGTTTATGATCATTGACCTATGCACTTTTGTAAAGCTCTCTCTTGGAAGTCGTTTTGGATATAAGTGTCTGCTACATGAATAATGTAAATGTTTCATTTTGGCATAGATGTGAGTTGTTAATCTCCAAGTGCTATGTCTGATTGGCTTGTGTGTAGAGTTTTGACATAATGAGCCAAATTCTGCAAAAAGTGTGTAAGCAATAGACAAAAACTGTAAGCATGTCATTGAGCAACTGGGCTTTATGGGATGTGACCAATAGGTGCTATAAGTATGAATGAAGGCACATCATTTAAAAGGTTGGCTGCTTTGTTCATCAAAGCACCCACATATTACGTCTTGCAACAGTGTTTACAGTTAGGATGTGTATCTGAATTGTCCATGTATCAACAACCCTTTTGGAAGCTCCGACACACCTGTCATACAATTAGTCGACCTTATCTTCCAGGAGATCTACCCAGAGTTTCAGATAATACCATTTAATATTTTATTCAACACTGGGAGATTTCCACCCAGCTGTACATACTCTACATATGCTAACAAGGGTAACGGGGTGTTTGCCTTAGCTGTAGCTTTTAGTTATTGTCTCTTGGCTTAGCTACAGCTATCCTCCTGTAATGTTAAGATGAGTACTGTTGGGAGCTTAATCTGCTGTTGATATAGAGTATTAGCTCCAGTGAGATAGAGACAGATATGTAGCAGGCTGAGCAATTGTGGTTTGGGTAAACATTTTTAAACAGTGTAGCATGCCCACTGCTCCTTCAAATATGGATATATCTCTTCTAAACCAGACAGATCCAATGTGAGCCAGGGAAATTCTCCTCTCTTTTATTTGCTCCCTCATTCTGAGAGAATCGGGCTATTAGCAGGCGGTAACTGTACTCCAGTGACCCAGAAAAACATCTTTCAACCCCTCTGGAGCTCTGTTTGATGACCTCTTTATAGAAAAAGCACCGGGCCAGCTTGGGCCCAGAGGAAATCCTCCCACTCGCCTATACTCCTCCCCAGGAATATGAGCTCTCCTCCGGGTAGGTGAGCCTCCACACTGCCCCCTCTGTCTCCCTTCACCACTGGAATCTCTGACTGGAGGACTGATAGACACAATAGCAAAAATGCTCACACATACAAACACACATCCAGATAGCGGTGTTTGTCTTCCATTCTCACAGAGGGATCAGATGGAGATGCAACTGAGGAGTGGTCCTGGCTATTTCAACCTCTTGCCTCCGTGCCCAATCTAATAACGGCAGACTGCTGTGACGCTGCAAGGTCGGCCAGGTCCAAAGTCACTACGCTGGCTGCCTGCTGGAGCACAGGAGGGGCCAGGAGGGAGGTGGAGGGTGCTGGCCCTGGCTCTGGGGACACATACCCCCTTTCCACCAAAGTGAACCGGGAGCTAGTTCGGAGCTGGTGCTTGAGCCGGTTCGGAGCTGGTTCAATTTGCGAGCCTTCTAAGAACCGGTTTGCTTTTCCATGGGCTAGAGAGCCACTACAGAGCCACGTCATTATGTCACTGTATACGTCTCATCTTTCCCAGCAACGCTAGCGCGGCAGCGCCAAACACAAAGCAGAGCCAAAGAGTATAGAGAACAATATAAGTTCTTTGGCAGAGCCCATCTAAAGACTGTTTATCAATCCGAAGAACGCTAAGAATGCAAGGTTGAGATGCATGTTTTCTTGGCTATTGCGCAATGCCCTGGACTCGCAGCAGTATGACAACACCGGCATTATCAGCGCAACATTTTATAAACTTTTGCTGTATAGTGCTTGTGTATTACATTTGTGTTAAATATAGGCTCAATAGCTAACCACTTTCCCTGGTTCGGAGCCGGTTCTCAGGCTGTCGAAAGAGAAATAACTGGTTTAAGATTAAGCACCGGCTCCGAACCAGCACCCAAAACGCGTCGGTAGAAAAGGGGTAAGAGGGGGGCTCTGGAGGGAAAGAGCATGCTGGGGCTGGAGAGAGGAGGTAGGTAGGGGAAGGGGGGCTAGAGGTCAGGCTGAGGAGGGAATCCAGGGGTGGGCATGGGGAGAAAGGAAGGGCTAAGAGGGTGTTTGGGAGATGGGGGATTTTTTGTCGGGGCCTAAAGAATTGGTTACCTATCCTAGAAGAACTACTTTCCTCAACAATCCACTGTGTGCACCTGGCTGGATCTATGTTCAGTTGGCTGTACACAGCATACGAATGTTATCAACACAACAGTATTGCATTGTTTGTTTCTATTCAAACATGGCAAACAGATCAAGCTGGGATCCTGTATGGTACTGTGCTTGGATGGCTACATTTTACTGTACAAAGATACCTGATAGACACTATCACACATAAAAAAATATTATCCACTGGAGAGTCCTCAGTATCTGTCTTGGGGGGACAAGTCAGGGGCTAATTGGTAAGAATTGAGTTATTGAGCCGTATGCCCTTCTGCAGGCCCTGAAGGACTGGCTGTAATACAAATAGCCTCCAGACACTATTGGAATTCCACCCTAGTACCCTAGTGCACCCCAGTCATAATATTGTTCTAATAATTGGAGCTCACAGGCCATCAAATATCCCGCCAGTATGTTCAATTGATTCAGAAAGGGTTCAGAACAAAAATAAATGAAAATAAAAACAGTGTTCGCTGTGTTTGTGTGTTTTTTTGTTTTACCCGTGCCATTTGTAAACCATACAGCATTCTGACGACATTCTATTTTTACTGATGAAAAATTCAGCAGGGCTTTTTCGTGATCTGTCCTCTGGCTACCCGCTGTGTCGTTCAGGACTGTTGATTCTCTGACAGAGTTACAAACAAGAACACAGAAAACAAACTGTGTACACAACTAAACGGTCTCATTTAGCTGCAAGTGCTATAGCTGTATTCACAAAACATTAAATTTTTTGGACAGAAGGCAAATAGCCCCTGGAACAACGTTATTTTGCAACCCCACAGCCTTAAATATTGCAATCAAATCATGCAGACCAGGCAGCAGCCTGCAGAACAGTATGTGTGCTGCTGTATTCTAAACAGATTAATTTCACAGTCCCATTCGTCTTTTTACCTAAACAAAGCGGTTGACAGAGCGGCAACGTGGGTTTGGAGGGTGTTTGGTGTCACTTTCGCCCCTGTCTGCCACGCTGCATGGCTGGCTTGCCGGCGAAGAGGTGATAGGGACTGTATCGGATTCCATCAGGAGAGAAGGGGGATTCGTTTTTGTGTGGGAGACTGCTGACTTGGCACGCAAGGTGGAGTGAAGGTAAGTGGCAAAGGATAGCTGATAATGAAAATAGCTGTGATAAAGATGTAATAGATGAGAGAGTGAGTGAGAGAGAAAGAGAGGAGAAAGTAAGAGAGAGAGAAGGGAAGGTAAAAACAGCCATGAATAATATCTTTGAGGAAGTGTGAAAGAGAGAGCGGGAGACAGTGTGTGTGTGTCTGTCTGTATGATCCGTAAAAGCCATCCCGGTTCTTTAGCATGGAGGCCCTGTTATCAGCCAAGGCCATGGCAGACTCAACAATGCAATGAAATCAAACAGTGGTTGCTCTCTGGTGTCACCCTCAGGTGTCACCATACGTTCAAAGTGTTTCAAATGTGAATTCGTTTTAATTACAACTGCTGATTAACAATGCCTTGACCAGACTCTGGAGGTTATAAACATAATGTTGACTGCTAAATAGCTGTGTACCCGACACCATATTTGTACTACAGTCACATAACATAGCAGAAAGAGTATGTTTCAACCTGCTAAGAATACCAACACCTGGACCATAACAAAGACTGGGTCTATTTACTATGCTTTAACAAGCAACAAAGCTAATTTTATGATGTATGACCTAATACACTGCGTACAGCTAGATATTTTATCATGTTTCTCCATGTAACCATACTATCTAAATGGGTTACAGGATACTGTATATGTGAGTTTAGGAGAAGACCACACTCCATCTGTCATTATGACCATGCACCTGATGCTCATCAGCCAATCACATCAATCCCACACCTGATTCCCATGTACTAATCACAACACAAACCTGATACCAGTCAATAGGTAATAAATACAACCATGTTCTACTTTTTGTAGAACCTCATCTTGTGCCCCACCATCTCCTCAAATCTCTTATTTTCTTTCTGTCCACCTGTTACTTCGAGTGTAAGCTTTTCCCACCAAGAGTAGCCTGTATCATTCGTTAATTTGTTCATTCATTTATTCATGGTTATTCTTTTACGTAAAACTACTAAACATGCTCTCATAGTTCTCCTAACCAACTTTCAGCTCGGCACAGCAGTTAATTGCACATTCAAAATGCACTAAAACTACCAAATCACTTCATACATGTCTCAAATCAACTCATTCTTCCATAACACTAGCAAAGGTTGACAGCCAATAAACATACTTTGTCACCCACAAAACAATGACCTAAAAATCACGAACAACAGGTAGCATTATACAATGTTTTCTTATGTAAAACAAGAACACCTCTCTACTGTTTAGAATTCACTGCAATATATGTTACTGGAATCAGACATGATGCAGTATGCTTCAATATGTTGTATATATATTTTTTTTCCCACTAATTCCAGAATACAAGAATTTGTATACACACCATCCACTGATACAGATACAATAGGAATGCTACTGTAATCTTCTGCATTTGGCCATAGGTTCTCATCCACATCACACCTTATGTCATCTAGGGCAATACACCTAGGAAAGAATCTTCTGGCATACCTGATCCATCCCTGGCAATGTCCAGGCATCCAGCATTCATTGCGTCCAGGAGGTACATTTGATCATGTGGATGGTGGTCATACAGTAAACCTTCCACCTCCATGAGGAAAATAATTATTCTATGGGGTTGAGGAATGGAGAGTAAGGTGGGAAGAAAAGTGACACCATTCTGGGATGGGCTGCAAACCACTCGGTGACTGCACGGGAGTGGTGAAATGCCACATTGTCCCATACACATTTTGGCTGATTTCTTCTCTCTGCATCCCTTTCCTCACCTAGCACAACCCTTCCGTAGAGATCATTTTATTTTTTGATTCGAAATATATTTCATTACAATATTACTGTAGAAATGTAGCTAATTTCTGTCTTATTCAGTTTTGTATTATGTTATTGTTTTGAACTGAAGTTTAACAGTTTTGAAAACAGTATGTTAGCATGTGCAAATTGGCCTGTAGGTACATAGAGTTTTGGCAGTTGTTGTGTCGAAGTGAGAAAAGAATGAATGTAATTTGAAAGATGTAGTCATTGAATGCATTTTGTGCCAAAACAATGATAAATGATCCACAGTATAGCCCACATATACTTCTGTTGTGCTCACTGTGTGAAGAGTTTTGAAAACGTGACGAAAGTATTGAGAAATGTGTCCTAGCGACTGTAAAAACTGTAATGAAATCTGACACTCAAGTTGCACAACAGAAGGCCAGACCTGCACAACTATAAGCACATTCTCATCCTCACACTATTTGCAAAATACTACACAGTGTTTTGCAAATCACTAAACATACTTTTCTACATTAGACACAGACATTTAAGATTAGGTCACTTCATTGCCTTTTTTAGACACTGCCTTGTAAAATGACACACGTGAACAGATGGATCAAACACGGGCGTCAGGTGTACAAGCACTAAAGTGCTAAACTGTAAACATACCAATCAGGTGTAAGCACTATAAAAAGGCAACAGGTCAGTGTACCTGTCCTCATCAAAAATGGAAGGCAATGTTGCAGGTAGAGGAAGAGGTAGGATGAGAGGGGGGGCCTGTGGAGGAAGGTAGGGAGAGGTAGACCTGGAGGCCGTGGAAGAATAGGGACAAATTTACAGTATCTAATGAAATTCAAACAACATTGAACATTGGTTTACCATGTTGTGAACCATGGGGCAACATTGAGAGAGGCTGGAGAGAGAGTTCAGCCCAACCTCAGAAGATATACTGTTGCAACAGTAATTTTGACATTTCGACAAGAGCACAGGTGAAAACTACTATTCTCTACTGTCTACAGTACAGTACAGTACAGTAAAATGTAGCTACAGCTATATGCACTAGATCAGTACTTTTTTGTACATATTCACTGCAGTCCAATAATGTACTGTATTTCATTTGCTGTATTCTTTCTTGTCTCCACAAATGTATTTGGTGTGTTTACAGACTACTATGTAGCCTACTACAGAATTAGATTTGAAATATGTTCTGATTTTCTGCACAAAATGCAACCTTTACATAGACAATGTGGAAAAATACAGTAAATATTTTCATCAGAATTTTATTCACCATGAAAGTTTGCACAGACAAGGAATTTACTTTGGCAGGAAGGTGCAGACATTTAACATATAGGAATCTAAAATTTAAATATGAGGACTAACTATACTAAAGGCCAATTTATATTACTCCGTTTTCACGGACAAGGACACAGGGAACACCCTCTCCGACATGGAACGCCCTCTCCGAGCCCCTCGGAGAGCTCTACGTGCACCTCCTGATTTTCCTGACTATCCGTCCGTCCGTCATTTTACGGATACCCCTTGGCTGTGATTGGTCCGTATTAAGAACCGCTTGCGTCAGGGGCGGGGTTGCCGTGACCAACAAGACGAACAGAATCCTTTGACCGCCATTGCTGTACGTTTTTACAATTCATATTTCAGCTAAACAGTACATGTAAATCAGTATCTGAATTAAAATGTGACGAGAAATGGGCAGTGTAGTTGCTGAAAATGTGCTTATTTTATTGATGAAACGGCTAATTTGTAAATTTGCTCAGACTTTTCGATAACCTAGCTAGCATCGCAGTGCAGCGCCACCTACTTTTCTGGCGGTGAATTGTTTTCAGCACCCACAGCCTTCGGAGTACTATAAATTCAACGAATCCGTTCGATTCCGTCCGTCTGTCTGTCTGAGTCGGAGTAGTATAATTTGGTCTTAAGGGTACATAACTAGCAATACTAAGTGGAATTAGAATTAAAATAAACTATACAATAAAATATAAGTTGCAGTAATTTACAATATAAAAATTAAAAAAATACAAATGGTACAAGATTGTGTAGTGCAGTGCAAAAAGCAGTGTGTTTTAAGGACATTAAGTCATGAAGTCAGTGTGGGCCCTTTGCCTTGTTGAAGAGGCCAACAGCGGAAAGGAATACCACACCAATACCACACCGTCTGCCGAAGGTGTGGTATTGGTCCTGATGGACCGCAGCCTTCTGCCGGAGGGGAATGACTGAAACAGGCAGATTGCAGCCAATCACCTTCTCAGCAGTGCGGATGATACGCTGCACCCTGCTCTTGTCCTTGGCAGTGGCAGCAACGTACCAGACGGTGATGGAGGAGGTGAGGATGGACTCAATGATGGCTGAGTAGAAGTGCACCATCATTGTCTTTGGCAGGTTGAACTTCTTCAGCTGCCGAAGGAAGTACATCCTCTGTTGTGCTTTCTTGATGAGGGAGCTGATGTTCAGTTCCCACTTGAGGTCCTGGGAGAGGATAGTGCCCAGGAAGCGGAAGGACTCCACAGTGTTGACTGGGGAGTCACGCAGGGTGATGGGGGTGAGTGGGGCTGTGTTCTTCCTGAAGTCCACAACCATCTCCACTGTCTTAAGAGCATTGAGCTCTAAGTTGTTCTGGCTGCACCAGGTCACCAGGTTGGCCGCTTCCCACCTATAATCAGACTCGTCTCCACCAGAGATGAGCCCAATAAGGGTGGTGTCGTCCGCAAACTTCAGGAGTTTGACGGACGGATGACTGGAGGTGCAGCTGTTGGTGTACAGGGAGAAGAGCAGAGGAGAAAGGACGCAGCCCTGAGGTGATCCGGTGCTGGTGGACCGGGAGTCAGAGACTTGTGTTCCCAGCTTAACGCACTGCTTCCTGTCAGACAGGAAGTCTGTGATCCACCTGCAGGTGGAATCAGGCACGTTCAGCTGGGAGAGCTTGTCCTGAAGCAGGGCGGGGATGATGGTATTGAAGGCAGAGCTGAAGTCCACAAACAGGATCCTGGCATAGGATGCTGGGGAGTCCAGGTGCTGTAGGGTGAAGTGGAGGGCCATGTTAACTGCATCGTCCACAGACCTGTTGGCTCTGTAGGCAAACTGCAGGGGGTCCAGTAGAGGGTCTGTGATGGATTTAAGGTGTGCCAGCACCAGGCGCTTGAAAGACTTCATTACCACAGAGGTCAGGGCGACGGGTCTGTAGTCATTATGTCCTGTTGGCCTTGGCTTTTTGGGCACAGGGATGATGGTGGAGGACTTGAGACAGGCAGGCACATGGCATGTCTCAAGGGAGGTGTTAAAGATGTAGGTAAACACTGGAGACAGCTGGTCAGCTGCTTTGCGGGGATTCTGCCTCTTGAAAATGTTGTTAACTTCACCCTCCTGGATGGAGAGAGTCGTCACTGAAGAGGGGGGTAGGAGGGAGGCCTCCTGGGTGGGAAGGGGTAGTTCAGGACTGTCCAATTGTCTTTCAAATCTGCAGTAGAACTCATTCAGGTCGTTGGCCAGGCGGGAGTCGTTAGTGGAGTGGGGGGCTCTGGGCTTGTAGTTGGTAATCTGCCTGAGCCCTCTCCAGACAGAAGCAGGGTCGTTTGCAGAGAATTGGTGTTTTAGTCTCTCAGCTTCCCTCACCGCCTTGCTAAACCTGTTCTTCGACTCCTTAAAATTGTCTTTGTCCCCACTCCTAAACGCCGCCTCTTTTGCTGACCTCAACCTTCTGAGTTTAGCTGTAAACCAGGGTTTGTCGTTGTTGTAGCTTACCCTTGTGCGTGTTGGTATACAGCAGTCCTCACAGAAGCTGATGTATGATGTCACAGCCTCTGTGAGCTCATCCAGACTATTTGTAGCAGTCGTGAACATGTCCCAGTCAGTGCAGTCCAAGCACGCCCGCAGATCCTCCATAGCTTCACTGGTCCACTGTTTTGATGTCCTCACAGCAGGCTTACAGCGCTTTAGCTTCTGCCTGTATGCAGGAATCAGGTGGACCCAGTGCTGCTCGGGGGACCGCATGGTATGCTTTGCTGATTGTAGAGTAGCAGTGATCCAAGGTGTTTCCTTCTCTGGTAGGGCATTTGATGAATTGTCTATATTTTGGGAGTTCTTGAGTGAGATCGCCTTTGTTAAAGTCGCCTAGCACAATAACCAAGGAATCCGGATTTTCTTGCTCCACACTCAGTATCTGGCTGGCGAGCACACGTTGAGCCTCGTTGACGCTAGCCTGCGGAGGCATGTAGACGCCAACCAGAATGAATGATGCAAACTCTCGTGGCGAGTAAAAAGGTCGGCAGTTAATAAAAAATATTTCCAGATCAGGAGAACAGTGCTGCAGAATCACTGTCACATCTTCACAACAGCCACTGTTAATGTAAAACAAATACCACCGCCTTTCGTTTTGCCAGAGAGCACAGGGTCACGATCCGCTCTCAACAGTTTGAAACCTGCTAACTGTAGCGCAGAGTCTGGGATCAGTTCACTCAGCCATGTCTCCGTAAAGCACAAAACGGAAGATGACTGAAAGTCTTTGTTTTTCCACACCAGGCACAATGTGGTAAGGGCACCACAAATGGCTTAATGCATAACCCCCACAAGAGATGGTGGACATGCTGTAACTTAACTTGTCTACTCTTCCATCATGATTGACAGCCAATACAAGTACCAGCGTACTTTGAAGTCAAAATGCGTATCCGCTACACAAATTGCGTACAGGTTGGCAGGTCTGCTTATTGATAGAACGGCAGAGACGGACTGGGAGTAAAAAATAGGCCCTGGACTTTGATCCAGACCGGCCCACCAGAACCGGTCCCGTATACGCCACCACAGCCAGCACCCTGCTAATGCATGCAAATTCTGCCTGATGTGATGCTAGTTAGGGACTTCCATGCTTAATGCGTGCGCGCGAGCGAAAAAATCTTTGGTCAGATGAGCAAAAAATCGTTTTTGGAGCTTGAAACAAACAAACATAGCCGTTTGTGCAATTGGTAAAACGTTGTCTAGTGAAAGTAATTACGTTTACGTTTCTTAGCCTGGTTTTCCATCTTTATATTGTCTCAAATTAGCTTTCGATCTGTCAGTGTCACTGTTGTGTAAGCGGCACTAAGGGCTGCATACGTTCATTTGGAATTTTCCACCGGAGCTTTAGCTAGTCCGGCTAACGTTGCGTTCTCTCCTGCTGTGTTCAATGACTCAATTCATCAAGCTGTAGCTAACGTTAGCTAAGTCTATGTCAACAGAGCTCCTGGGTAACTTAACTTAGATATACCAGAAAAAAAAAAAAGGATTGAAACCATCATTCACCAAATTCAGTCAGGTAAATCGCCGAGGCCAGTGCTTTCAGCTTCTGATGGTGGTCTGCACTGGTGATGCAAGGCCCTTCGCGTTAATATTTCCATGCACTCGCGCTCCCTTCTGACACGCGCACCTGTTCGCAGTTCACTGAATGAATATACCCCCCCCCCCCCCCCCCCCCCCCAAAAAAAAAAAAAAACTATTTCTCATCGAATCTACACGATTCACGTAGGTCACCTATTTTGGTTTCAAAACTGCGAATTTCGCCGAAAGGTGAGGGATTTTCATGTCTGACTGGTCTTGTGTGTTGTGTTTGGTCAACATATTCATGTACTTATACGTACTCTACTGGAACAATATCTCTGACAAAATCAAGCAGGTTATATCATTAGAAAAGAATAGTTAGTGTAAAAGTGTTTTACATTTTGCACAACAGTGTGTAACTGGTTCAAACAAAGTCCAATTTTATGAACCATGTGTGTGGCATACGGTGACAGAAATGGGTTTTTATACATCATTGTATAGTTTTGAATGAAGTGTTTCATTTTGCAAAATCTTGGAGGTGTTCTGCTACTTGTGTGTCTAGTTGTGTGAATCGTGTGTTGTGTTTTGACAAAGTGAGCCTTGTTTTCAAAATTGTGCTTAAGAAATTGGAAAAAACTGTAATACAAAACTGAATAAGACAGAAATTTGTAATTAAATATATTTAGAATAAAAAAAATTACATGCTATAAAATGATCTCTACGGAAGGGTTGTGCTAGGTTAAGAAAGGGATGCAGAGCGAAGAAATCAGCCAACATTTGTATGGGACAATGTGGCATTTCACCACTCCCGTGCAGTCACCGAGTGGTTTGCAGCCCATCCCAGAATGGTGTCACTTTTCTTCCCACCTTACTCTCCATTCCTCAACCCCATAGAATAATTATTTTCCTCATGGAAGTGTAACGTTTTTTGAACGTTGGGAAGCCCCATTCAAGTGAATGGGGGCATTCTACAGCATTAAGAACAGCCGTGTAATAATTATGAAGATTGCATAGATTTAAAAGCATAGCCTACATTTGTTGCTGCTCATGTACAATTCAAAATACAAAAAGTGAAGTGTAGCATGTCCCTGTACTTACTGTAAGTCGCTCTGGATACGGGCGTCTGCTAAATGACTAAATGTTATGTAGAATGAACCTAACCTATATGACTTAAACGTCACCTTAAGTTTTTCCCTTTTACAGTAGTGATATTTTCAAGCATTTAGCTCACTCATATTGCATTCATTCATTAAGAACCACCTTTGAAACAACCTGAACCCCTTTGAAACAAGCTATTCTAAGTAACAACGTTGTCACCGGCAGTATTAGATAGAATAGCGATTGAAACAGTACCATCTGCTAACTGAAAATATGCCCCCAAAAAACGTAAATAAGCTTGACATTTATTTATGGGGAAATGGCTAATTCAAAAGAGAAGTTTGCTGGAAGCGATCATTGTCAGTAACAATGCCAAATACGACCATTTGATCTTAGACTAGAGCCCTGCACGGTGGAGAAGCTGACCTCGGTAAATTGTGCTAAGCTAGCCTAGCTGCTGTTGCTAGCCAAACTTAAGGGGATTGTTTGAATGCGCCGGAAATGAAAAACGTTTCCTTTGACATCAAATTTAGGCTGTGGCATTGAAGACAGCGACACACCACACAAGCTTGAGTTTAAATACATTATTTAATGTGAAATTACTTACTGTACATGCAAGTCTTGAATTAATTAAATGTATGATGCTGCCAGTAGCCTACTGTGCGCAACAGTCTTACTACATCTATGCACGTTGTAGTTATGCGTCGTTGCTAACGTGTGCTGAAGTTGTGACGTTGGGCTTGCACTGATTCCCTTTGGCGACAAAAGAGAATCAGGGCACTTTGAATTTTTGCCATGGGGCCCGAAATTCCTGGCGGCGCCCCTGATTGCGAGCATTTAAACGCGCAATTGAATGGGCCTCCTTCTCTCTTTCTATCATGGATCAGCCACCAAAGACAAAACAGCGATGACTGTGAAATGATCCTGATGCCAATATTTGTAATGTAGCGAGGAGTAACAACTGCTGGAATGGAATGTGAACGCTGAGTCGGAGATTCGATGGAATCTTTGATTTCTTCCAGTAACTGTAATATGGCATGGATGCTTAATCTGTAACGCGTAATGATTTCATGTCCACTCAACTCAGAAAGTGTGATCCTTGTGGCAAAAATCCTTTGGCCGATTTCTTCGTCTTGCTCGGGTTACGGCTGCCATTTCACCAGAAGGGCATATGCGCATCCTGGCTTACACTTTTTTTTAACAGGCAGAGAATTTTCACCGCAAAATAGAGGTACGCTTTCACAGGCGTTTTTTGTACATACCGCGGAATACATAATTAGGCGCACTTAACGCATCCCCTCCCATCACGTTATGGGAAACTGCCACTTTCCCCCAGAAAAGCTCAATTTGCCATTTTCAGTTCCCGCGACAGGCAGTCTGCGCTTTTACCTCAGTGCGGCATGTTTGTACATACCTCGCCATGCTTTTACGCACAAATTGCGAAACAAATACGCCTGAAGTAGGCGCAAAAGCGTTAGTACATGAGGCTCATAGAGTTTTGGCAGTTGTTGTGTCGAAGTGAGAAAAGAATGAATGTAATTTGAAAGATTTAGTCATTGAATGCATTTTGTGCCAAAGCAATGATAAATGTTCCACAGTTTAGCCCACATATACTTCTGTTGTGCTCACTGTGTGAAGAGTTTTGAAAACGTGACTTAAGTATTGAGAAATGTGTCCTAGCGACTGTAAAAAACTGTAATTGTATAGCCAACACAGACGGATGTTGTGCTAACTGTGTCAAGAGTTTAGGAAACTTGTTAAAAGTATTGACAAAATTGTCATAGCGATTGTAAAATACTGTATTCCAGACCCCGGGACTCCCTCCCGTTAACTCAAGTCACCTGCGGCTCATTCCCACATCAGCACCACAGCATTTAAACCCCGGATTGTCATTCACTCATCGCCAGTTTGTTGAATCACCGACCTCACATTTGTATTCTTGGCTTTTTGTTATCGATTCCTGGTTTCTTGAATTGTGCACTAATACTTGTCTCCGTCTGCCGGCAGATTGCCGCTCCCTATCCTCCGTTCCCCCACTACCCATACCACGTTCAACCATCAACCGGATACCCCCATTCGACCACCCTCTCTCGTACCAATAAAAGCTCAGCACACAACCAGACTCGTGTGTGTGTGTCGTGTTTGGATCTCCAGTTAAGATGTTTGGATCTCCCAGTTGGGATGTATCACATAGTTGGTGGTGTTTTGTTTGAACTTATTTTGAACTGTATTAAAATCATATCAGAAATATAAAATTACAATTAAAAGTGAGTAAATGTCGTATGACACACACGAGAGAAGAATCAATTGTGTATTCTGTAATGTTGTGATTCTTTAACTATGGTACTTTTCTTGTCCCTGGATGAAATAATAAAAACTAAAAAACATTTATTCTTTTTTGTTTTTGTCACACTTACTTCATCCTAAGGGGAACTTCTAAAAAATGTATCATGGCTCAATCATTCTTTTTATTATATAATATGAGGCCTTTCATGCATGGTTTTTAATATTTTCCCTCTGTCCCTAAGCCAGACTTTGTATCTTCAACCTCGCCTAATTCTACATTAAATAATTAAATAATGTAGATTTCAAGTACAAATAATAAAATAATATCTATTTCAATTATACATATTACATATTGTGATATTTATTCACATGTTCCTATATTTTTCATAAGTAGAACCCTTGTCCCTTGGGTTCACTGTCATTTCCATCACACTGTACAAAATAGAATCCTAGGATCATTGTTTTAGGTTTGTATACATAGTACCCATAGCAACAGAAACTCCACAGTGGAATACATGGCTGGATGAAAGTGTGACCCCTACAGGGGTTAGTGAAAAGAAGAAAAATCAAGGTAAATATAAGTAAAACTGAGAGTATGTTTATTGGTTGTCATTTCCAAACAGCTCATATTTAACATGGACGTAAAAATAACTGGATACATTTAATTTAATATTGTGTATTTTGTGTATATTTAATGCTAACTCTAAAACTAATATTAGCAGGCTAACATAGCATGAGATTTTGGAGGGAAAGGGGGGAAATGTCATTTCCACCACAGTCATTTCCACCACGGTGTTCATTGTGGTGGTAAAGACAGGTTGTGGTGGAAATGACATTGTTCGTGCTGAACCGCCAATTATTTGGGCTACAATACTAAAACTTTTATGTTAAAAAAAACATAATTAATTAAGTTAAGATAGTAAGGAAGTATTTTATCATTTATTACAATATTATTGGTAAATAAGAGAACAATAGATAAGTAAGTTTGACATAATGTCTTGGCTCTTTCTTTAAGATGGCCAGCAATACCACAGCACAGAGGTCAAGATCATACAGAGAAAGAATAAAATCAGATCCACTTAAATATTTCTCTGTCCCTCAAGAGGGACAGAGAAAGATACCTGAAGAAATAGCAACAGGGTGTTGTTAAATCTGTGACAGAAATGCCAAAAATGTCATTTCCACCACACACTGTCTCTTCCGCCACACCATGTCATTTCCACCACAACACATATTTTAAAGTAAAACATATCAAAAACATACAAACAAACCAACTATATTCAGTGGTGTTGATAATTGTGCAGTTATGGGTAAGATACGTGTATACCCTTTGAGAAATACATGATTTTGAGCTATGATAAGTAAATGAAATGTTCCAGTGACCTAGTTTTAGGTGTTTTTTAGTGTAAACATTGTAAAATATTTAAATGTACATTTTTGAAAAATTAATAAATAACAAATTTGAACAGAGATGTATGTGCTATTTAATCAAATATATTTATAACAGAATATATTTAATTATTTTCTCTTAAAAACACATGTTTTGTTATGTGATGGAAATGACCGTTTTCTTGGGCTTTCAGATAAAAATGGCAAAAAAGATATATTATTCAATACAAATCATTGCAGCCAACTTAAGGGAAGGTTTCTAGACAGATTGAGAAACTCACTGATACTAAAAAACAGTTTGTAGAAATGTTTTCATTTTCTGAAACTGTCTAGCTCAAAGAGTACCATAGTTGAAGAATTACCCAATACTGTATATTATTCTAATATGGGCCACCCATCCTCACAGCACCAGGAGGTCAATACATAAAGTCTTCAGACGCTAGTCAGCAGGAGCCACAGCAGTGGGGACTAATGAGAAAGGTCATCTAAACAATGGGGGGTGTAGCTGTCTAAAGGACATGAGCCACAGGGTCACATGGGCACTCAGCCAACAGGAGAGCGGGACCCATAATCCTCTCTGTTTCTAAGCTAAGACACCCCATAGGGCCTGTGATGCACAGGGCAGTGCGCTGATGTTTGTGTTATCAGCCTGCAACAGCCTGCATAGGAGAAGAGAGGAAGTGGGAGGATGGACCAAAAATAAAATGAAGCGTTTTTTTCATCATGGAAACAAACAGGGAGAGAGGAGAGGGTAGTGGAGGAAAGGAGAGTGAAGAGGAGAAGAGGGGTGGAGAGGACAGAAAACAGAGAAGAGGGGAGACATCCAGAGTATTCTTCTCAACTTTCCAACTGGCTGGTGATAGGGGGGTGAAGAGAGGAGAAAAGAGGAGAGGAGAGAAGAAGGGAGAGATCTTGATACTACGAAATGAAAGCAGTGCCATTGATTCGTGAACACAGCGCCCGGTGAAGCAGTGACTCTGCTGCTCCTGCTAATAACAGCCTCAGAGCTGTGGCTCCCAGGGCCCGGCACAGCTTTGACAGGCAGCTCCACCATGAGAATGTCAGCCAGCACCCGCAGCCACGCCATTCCACTGAGACGGCTGGGATATATCAACACATTCCACTATCATTATTCAGCAGAGAGAGGCGGGGGAAGAGAAAATGTCCATGCCTCAACTCAATCCCACCTGATATTTACTATAAATCCCAGCTACTTCTCCCTGCTTTCTCACAGCCTCCTCTGCTCTTCAACAGTAATCTCACTAAGCCTTCTTTGGCTGTTAGGTAAACACTAAACAACTGTTGTGAAGAAAAGCATACAAAATGGCTGGTGTGAAATATATTAATGGACTCCATGTTTTGTCTGTCAATGGAAAAAATAACCACGGACATGGTAACTATTCATGGACACGTAGTGGGCCTACCGTATTTTTCGGAAATAAAACCGCGGTTTATACCCCGATTTTCAATTTTTCTTGTGGTGGTGTGGTTTATATTTCGAAGCGGCTTATAGCTCGTTTTTATAACAAAACAACAGTAGAAACACTTTTTTCATGAATGCTATTTAACCCGTTAAGGAGTAGCGTCGCACTTAGGCCTATGTGATTGTTCGAATGCGGGTCTCACAGCGTAACGTCGCATATGCGATTTCGAACATTCCAACTGAATATTTTCCAAAGGACAAAAACTATGCCACAAACGCTTTAGTATGGCTACGAGTATTATGCTAGCTACATTAAGCTAGCTCGGAAGCTAACTTAAGCTAGCTAGCTACTGTTTCGGAAAAATAACTTACGCTTTGAGGACCGTCGGAAATATTTAGAACTCACACGTCTAAAGGTAAATTAGTTCATTAGAAAACAATAGAAAACACATTATGCACTGACTTAGGCCTACTTTCGTTTTTGAAGTGTGTTACACAACGGCATGCGGTAAGATCGCCTATACTCGTGCATTGCTTGGTATCATTGTTCCCGTATCAAGTGCGGCAAAGCTCCCATTCTAGTGGGGTGCGGTTTATAGAAAATGCGGCTAATTAAAAAAAAAATACGATAAATATCTGTCTGATAGGGAGCTTTCTAGGGTTATGACATGTTTATGACAACCTATAACCAGATATGGAGCTCTGATGACATTATTGCTGACATCTGCGTACACCTATAATTGTCATCTCTCTAATAATGCCAGGAATCTGTGTGTGTACAAATTAGAATTGGTTCAGTTTCCCACAATAAACTCAAGAACCGGGCACTCTGCAAAGTTTATATTTTACATGTGTCCTCTTTATAATCCAAAAGAGTGCAGAATTACGTTGTTTGGATAAGCATTTCGACATAAAACAATGAAAAAAATATTTTCCTCCAGTTTGGCTTGCTCGTTTTGCGTCCCAGCTCCTTCACTCTGATTGGTCCTGTGGTCTGCAGCGAGTTTCCTACGAATATCTCAAGAACCGGGCAAACTTACTACTTACTATTTTCCAAGTGTCCTTTTTATGATCCAACAGAGGGCATTCGCAATGACATGAAACTAAGCGTAGTAAGGAAAATAGGGAAATTTTGTTTCGTTATTTTGAAGCGAATTCACTTTTACAACCGATATTCAGCTCAAAGGAACGACAATATAAAGTGGATATACTTTCAGTATAGATCAGTACATTTTGATGGTAAAGCTGCCTGCACATTGCAAATGTACAAGCGCTAGATGGTGAGGTGTTAGGCCTACAATTATGACAACTGGATCAACCATTGTGCATGTTATGGCTTCTGTTAGGAACTAAATGTTTAGATGTTTGTGGTGGTAAGACAATTTAACAGAAAGTAAATATAGTACATTTTGATCAGCATAACATAAGCAATTGATAGGCTGCATAATCATTTGCATGAATGTAGGCTACCACAGCATTGGTAATTTGACTAGAATAGATGTGGAGGTTGAACAAGTACTTCAGAGATGACAAATAATTTCAATTGTAATCTGAGAAATATAGGTACCAAAACCACTGAGAAGAACTGTCATCACCTGCTGCATCACGGGCACTGCACTATCTATATATAATTCCAGAAATCTGTGTGTGTGTGCCACCAATTTTATCACGGGCACCATGCACTATCTATAGTTCAAGTAATCAGTATTTGTGTGTTTCACTGACATCTTAATCACTGACTGCATCACAGGCACTGTGCACTAGTGGTTTTAATGCTTGATATTTGCACACCAGTTCCATTATGAGGATCCTTCATTGTTAAGCACAATCCAGGTAGGCACTAATTGGATGTAAAAGCACCAAACCACCACGATGCTTTCTCAATTAATTTATATTTCTTTCTTGATCTCCCTCTCTCTCTTTCCCTTTCTAGCTCTCTTGATTTCTCTCTCCCTTCCCCCCGCCTGTCTCTTTTACTCTCACCCTCCCTCTCACTCTCTATGCTTCTCTCTCTCCCTCCCTCTTACTCTCTCTATATCCCTCTCTCTCTTTCACTCAGCTTTTGGGATCATCGTTCTCACCTTCTCCAATTTGAATAATCACCTACCCCTCCTACTCAGATCATTCACAGTCTCTATGTTCCTGTCTTGGCCAGATGGATAACAAGTGCATGAGTGGACTTCTTACCCCCTCCCTTCCCACTTCATCTCTCTCCATGTTTCTCCATACTGTCACCTCTCTCTCTCTCCAATCTCCTCACTCACCTCTCTCACCTCTATCTGTCTCCCTCTCATCTCCATACGCCTGGATCTCTCTCCCTCTCATACCGACTGTACATACGTTTTCAACTGAAGCCTCTCTCCCCACTATATCTCTATCTCCTTTAATGTTCCTCAACTGCATGCTAAGGGAGAAAAAGCAGAGGGGACTAAAGGAGAAACACTGGTAAACATATAAAAGTAGAGGCGGAATAGAGACAGTGTTCTGAGCAGTTAAAGCCAGAGCTAGGTAGAAAAAGAAGGGATACAGAGGCAGAGAAAAAATGTATAGACAGTGTGGGCAGAGTAGTTGGAGGCAGAGGTTAAAGGCAGAGTACAGTTAGAGGCTGGAGGTAACCTCCCACACATGTGAGGCAGAGAGACTGACCTTGACTGCTCTGCTCGGCCTGGCTGTGATTAATGTCCCTACAAGACAAGCAGCAAGTAGCTGTGGCTGCCTGGCCAATCTACTGTATATCAGCTCACACACATCATCGTCGACTTTACATACACACACACACACTTGATGATGGACCAGCTCCCTCCCTCCCTCCTTCTGCCCACGCACAGCGCAGTAAAGAAGAGGGAGGCAGAGGAGAGAGAATCTGGTTCATCTTCCTTTTCTTGTTCTGATTCATCAAACACTTCATATACTGTTCCCTCCTTTGGACGATGACTACATGTATGTGTGTTGGTGTGTGGGTGTGTGTGTCCGTTCAATAAACCTGCCTCTACCTGGGTGTATTATGCCCCAAGGAGGCAGGACTGTCTGTACGTTTCAGTTCTGAAGTTAAAGATCCCTCAAGGACAAATGCAGTGATGGGGGGGAAAAAACTCAGGCTGCCATTACTGTAAAAGCCCCAAGAAGAAAACTCCCTATTGGAGGAGAGGAGAAAGATAAACAAAACTCAAAGGTAATGAATCACTACATATACAGTAGATCTCTGAAACGCCATAAACAAGCAGTTCAATACATGTTGGGAATAGAACAAATTTGAAAATACTAAATATTTGCCTTTGGGTATACGGTAAAACACATATTGGATACCAGGATCCAAAAAGTTCACGCAGCTCAAAAAATCAATTAAGCTGCTTAAATATATTTTGTTTGGTTTTTGTGTCAATAAAATCTTGGTGGAAAATGAAGAAAAATAAATCAAACCATGTTAATTTCCACAGCCCCTGTTTTCTCTCCCCTGTGGCTGCTTATGCCATTAAAACTCTGACCTCTTCCTGGGACCCTGGTGTGTCATCAAGCCTCTGGCTGGTCCCTATCCTCCACAGCCCTGACCCCCAACATAATCTGTCAGACCTGCGACAATTACATCGATCAATTACTGGAAAGAAATTTGAAGTATTCATCTGATGGATTACTCATACACTGATTTTACTACACTGGGTGCGATTAATCATGCTAACTCAACTATTTGCAAATAGTAATGGACCCCGGTTATGCAACAGCAATAACACAGTCTAGCAGAGAGAGAGAGATTCACTAGAAACTCACTCCCATGCAGAAGTCTAGTTTATCAGTGCTGCTAAGGGAAGGCCAGGGAAGAGTCAAATCTACTTCAATCTGAGTAGTTAATAGCCTATTCCAGAAAAGCGAATGTGAAAAAAACAATAAAACACTCAGTCACAGTGACGGATAACCGACTCTGAATGTTGCGTTCTGAACAGGCCAAGTGGATACACTTTTTGAATCTGACACTGGTGCCCAGGGACCAATTGAAAAGATGACAAAATGTGACAAATGTTCTGGATGCAAGACATGTAGAAATTGGAGTGCCGCCTCAGAATTAGTGTTATCAGTTTTCTCCTCTGAGATGGAATGAAAATGGAAATGCAATTTCTAGTTGTTGTGGTGTGACATGTTGTAACATGGAGAAGACTCATCCTGCATGCACAGCGAGCACCCAGTCCAAATGTGCACTAGCGCCTTAATTTTTCCTTTAATTTTTTTGTTGAATTGAAAGACTGTGTACTGTATATTTTTGTAAGTGCTCTCTTTCTGTATTTTTACACCTTCTTTCATCCCTCGCACTCACTCACTCATCTTCCCCCCCTCTCCTTTTCATTCTCTCTCCTTCTCTCTCCCTCTCTTTCTCTCAAAACGCTTCACTCTACATGAGCGGTTGTCAAGGCCAGGCCCTTGACCCAGATTAAAGGGATTGTCAGGTCTGCTCTTTGATGTCTCTGTGAGAAGCATCCTCAATGCTCCTCTCTGTTCTCTCGATCTCTTTAGACCCTCTGATCATTACAGTTCATCTCGAGACAGAGCAGAGACACTCACAGAGGACCGTTGTCTCATAGTGTTGTTTTGGTTTAATCAGTGTGTAAATTGCCTCATGGGCTCAGTCCCCCATCACATGAAGTTGCGCTGGATGAATTAGTACACGTAAATGTAGAATTTTAAGAGCTCTTTATTGTGGAGTGCCTTGGCTTTAATCAGAAGGTTGAAATGAGCATTGACTCGTGCAGTCTTTGGTTGACCCAAGTTAAACAGCAACACATGCACAGCTTTGTAGAGAGAGAGAGAGAGACCATGAGAGAGACACCATGACATAGAGCAGTGAAGTTTATCAGGGCTTTTTTTCCAGAGGCCAGGCAGAGTTGTAGTCCAGGCAAGCTGAGAGGTCCAGCATACAGTATTATTAAAGTAAGTCCCATCATCTCCTCAGTGGCATACTGACCTAGTGAGAGCAGCTTGGCTACAGCTTGACATAATTGTGGGAAAAGCATTCTGTTTTGTATTTTAGTTATGCATTACACATAACACAAAAATAACATTTTTCCTATTTATAATAAAAGCCTAACATAATACATCTATGACCTGGAGTACACAATGGACACCCTGAAGCAGCCACAATCACACACACACATACATACACACGCACACACATCCATGCACCATGGGAGAAAGGGAAAGAGGGATGAAGTGATATAGAGAAAGGGTCTTGGTAAAACCTCTTGGTAATAGTCCAATAAATATTGATAAAGAAGTATTGTCTTTTAGTTATAGTATTGTCTTATAGTGAACACCCCAGTATTGTCAATGCCAGAGAAAATAAACTAGAATACTAGAAAACTAGGGTCCTACTCTCCTCCACTACTCAACCACTCTACATCCAATACAGCATTCTTCAAATTTAGATTCTTAATTTTAGATTTTTGTTTTACTTGTATCTATTTAATTATACTGTACTGTCAATTGTTTACATTGCTAAAGGTTAACTTGTTTCTGTTTATCTTCAATAATAAAAAAGAAAATCTGACTTTGTCTGCACTTCAGTCAAGACACTCACGTATTGATTTAACTGTTTCTTCCATTATGGAAATAGGTTTGTTTTGGGCGTGTGGTTCTATGTAAGGAGACCCTCTCTTCCTTGGAGCAGTTAGCATAGCACAATACAGTAAAGGAGAAGGCAGCATAGGATGTAGATCCCCCAGTGAACAGGAATCATTTCAAACTTAGTCTATAGTCGAGGCTTCACAGAGCGTTAAAAACATCTTGTAGATACAGAAGAAATACAGAGGAGCTGAGGTTGGTGGCACCTATGCACAATGCAGGTACATAGCAAAGCATGATGTGTGAGTATGTGTGTCCGGGTCTGTAAATGCAAGCAGTATTTAAGTCCCCTGAAGGCGAAGGCCAGGGGTGTTCCATCAACGTCGATTAAGGAAAAGCTAGACTCATTTCGCCAAGTCTCGCTTACTTCAGCGAGAGTTCCATTAAGGTGGCTAATTCTAGTTCTAGCTACATAACCAGGGTAACTTATACTTCGGAAACTAGTCTGCTCCGTGTCAGGCTAACGCCTGGGACACACTGGCTGCGATCTGCTGCGAAGCGCCACCTTTTTTCTTTCGGCGCCCATGTTATCAAATGGGACCGACCACACTGGCCGCAAAGCGCCGCAAAGCGATTGCCTGCGATCTGCAGCGATCGTTTCGGCAGCTGGTAAAAAAAAATTGCAAGACGCTTGCGAAATCGGCTGCAGGATGAGAAAATACACCATATTAGTTGATATATTTCAATAAAAAAACATGTTATTAAGATTTTACTACATTAATTGTAGACTACGGTGAACATTTGTAAAGTTGTAGACTTTATAATGATTTATATTACTTTGGAGGCCTACGTACTTTACCAATATTCACCCTATATTAAACCTAACTACACAATGTTGGTAACGAACGGCCTTTCCATGTGGTTACCCTGATGAAAACAAATGAAAATAAATGAATTGAACTGTTAAGTTAGCATGCCCATAGTTGTTTTGTTTGTTTAAGAGAAACGAGTTGTCAAGGGCTGCACACAACACACACGCGTGCAGACATAGCCTGCCGAGAGAGAACCCCCAAGCCGATTTCTAAAATCAGCGAGAAATTCAAGGAGATGGATGACATAAAATTATTTATCAAAGTTGAAAAGCACAGGGATTTTAACAAGGACAATGTAGAAGCATCAATACTGGGATGCTGTTGGAATAACACGTTTCCTAAATATAGCCTATGCCATGTTTATGTACCATGTTAGCGTAATGTGAAAAAGGAAAGCTCAGAGTAGCTGAAAGTCTTGGTGACCGGCGCGGAGAAATGCGCGTCTGTTGTGAACAGCTTTTGCATGTAGCCGATCGTAGCCGATCGTGGCGCGTCCAGGCGCTTTGCAGCCAGTGTGTCCCAGGCGTAAAAGTCGAGCTAAACAGACGGGCTCTGGCTAAACTAAAGGCCGAAATAATAGGTTTGCATAGGGACCATAGGGACTAGTCACAACCAAAGTTTGGTAAAGACACAATCGTCCCCACCAATATTTTGTTAATTTTCAAAAAAAATATCTATTTGCAAAACTCATTCGTATTATTATCTCTATACTATGTTCGTCGCTGAGAAAAGTGAAAAATACATTTCCAAGTTAACCAATGCGCCCTCGAGCCTGCGAGACAAGATTATGTCATTTAATAAAAAAATGTTTACATTTGAATTTTGGCAGGGAAGGCAGTGCCTATACCTTGCCTACCCAGACTGCACGTCACTGCCCACAACTGCTGAACAACGCCGACACACAGTGCTCGTCTTATCCACCACTCTCTCGCCTGTAGGCTACTACTGTAACTGAAAGGGAAACCGAAGTTTTCCTGCTCCGAACCGTGAAGCCCTTACCGTACAGTTCGGTACGAATACATGTACCGTTCCACCCCTACACACCACTGACCTCTACTTTACCACTAAACTACATTCAAACATACATTACAGATGAAAGTGCCTGCAAAGATGACTGCAGGGACAAAGGTTGAGGTAATGGTGATTTGATCCGCAATATTTACCCAACTAAAGTACTGAAGTTTCTTGGTGACTATCTATCTCTACAGGAAAGTACGAGGGTCAGATTTTTCTACAGTAGAGCAAAATTGGTCAGATCAGAGCCATCCAGGACGCATCACAGTAATACATTTATTTTGCAGTAAATTGATTATAAATTCCAAACTATAATGTTAAGGACCTCTCCTGAGAATTGATAAAGGTGACCAGTATTACTGTGCACTTCCACTGTCTAACAAAGAAAGTAGGCATTCTAAGGCTCTACCACTTTGAGATGAGGCCAGACCTTTCAAGATTGCCTGTGACTATCAGAGGTGAGACTCTGAAGTGAGACGTGTCATTGACCACCTTTCCTCTACTGAGCAGTTGGCTGAGAGGACGGAGAAGAATCTCACCTTGGTTTTTGGCAAGAGAGTCAGGCCTTTGTTAATTTTTAATGCATTTGGAAACACTAATTAAGTCCTCCCCATAGGAGCAGGGAATTGACATGCTCTGGAGAGCCAGTGAGTAATTATATTTGTAAAGAGCAGTGATACAAGATACTCCCCTCTGACTGGGACTCATTACACATCATTAGAGAGGCAGGCTAACCCACGCACGCACACAAACACACACACACACATTTGCACAAGCATACATGCACCCACAAATCAATGGACAGAGAGCAAAGAGGATTTTCCTTTTGTAGATAAACAATGTTCTCCAGGACTGTTACATAAACGGCCCAACCGTAACTAAACCCATAGTGACCCCTAGAAGTGACTTCCTGTAGAGGATGTCCTACAACAGCAGAAACACACTCTGACTCCCCCATCAGCAATTAAAGGTAAAACATGGAGTGAATCCTCATTGAGATATGAACCCTTCCTTAGATGAAACCCCACGAGGATAATGGTGGACTCTTTGAAACCATAATTACTGTTTCTGTAGCAGGATGAGAGCTGAGACATCCACCACCACCACCACATTATTGGACCCCTCTAATTGGAATAAGAACAGGAGCAACTTAATGGCAGATACGCTGAAAATAGTTTCTCTAATTCAGTCTGTGCTGCTCTGTCCTCTTTCTGTCTCTGCATCTGCCTCACCCTCACCCTCACCTTATCTACATAGTTTGCGTCTGCCCCCTTTAGCCCTCTCTCTGCCTCTCTCTGCCTCTCTCTGCCTCTCTCTGCCTCTCTCTGCCTCTCTCTCTCTCTCTCTCTCTCTCTCTCTCTCTCTCTCTCTCTCTCTCTCTCTCTCTCTCTCTCTCTCTCTCTCTCTCTCTCTCTCTCTCTCTCTCTCTCTCTCTCTCTCTCTCTCTCTCTCTCACACACACACACACACACACTTAGAGTCATTGATAAAGATACACACACACTCTACCACTACCAATAATCAAGACCACAAAAGCAGTATTGAGATATTACCTACCATCCAACAATACGATATGCCCTGTGCCATTCCCCACAACCCACTGAAGGGTGTCATATTCACTCTCTTCCTCTTCATCTTACTCAAAGGAAAATACAACTCTGAAGTATAAATACAAATAAATATTTCATTACAAATAGCCTCCATTTGAAGTGTATTATTCAGATATTGAGTGTGTGTGAGCGTGTGTGTGCGCATGTGTGTATGTGAGCATGTGTTGTTTTATTGATGCCATTCTCTCCTTGGCCGTTAAAAGAGTGGGCAGGCCTGTCATGTACTAGAGTGGCGGGCCTCAAAGCTGCATGTCTTTTTTCACTTTATATTCATTATCTTGTCTAATTTTCTCATCCTCAATTATTCCCTCATCCCTTTAAGCACCCTAATTAAAAGAGTGTTATTTTTTTTCTCTAATAGTGCTTTATTTATTTATTTTGCCATTTCACTTGAAACTGTTCGCGCTCCCTCTTTGAATCTAAATTACTTTTAGCAGCTGCCAGTATTCTAATGAAGGGAGTTCTACTCAGTCCTTGAGGGGAGAAATAGAATGCTAAAATCTCAAGTTCTCTTGCTACCTCTCTCCCTCTCTTGCACATATTTCCCCCCCTCTTTCTCTCTCGTCTCCTTACTCCTCCTCACTTTTCTTCGGTCTCTCTCTTTTTTATTCCCTTCCCTCCCTTTCTATGTACTCCGCTCTCTCTAAAATGATTTCCATTTCACTGGGCAGATGGGATGATTTAGAGCAGCGAGGTTGGGAAGTTGCGTGTCCTACTGTATATTTCTGAGCAGCCTCACTACAGCTGACCATGCCGTCAATACATATAGCTGCTCCTCTGCCTAATCCCAGGTATTAGTCTGGATTAAAGCGGGTTGATGTTAGCGATATCCTGTATATCCATTCTGTTCAATACCGCAGGCATATAAAACAGTTTTTACCCTCCATGTTCCAAACATCGTTTCTCTACTTCCCCACTCAAAATCAACAGGAAGATTAACCGTTAATTGCCTAGTCATGATGTGATTGCCCTATAACTCAGGTTTTATTTAGCTTTTTACAGGTGTCTCCATGATAACAGTTAAAGAGCAGAGCAGAGGGAGACTATCAGAGCAGGCGGCTGCATTATTACACTGCTTCATGCATCGCTGCCTTCGTTACTTCACTAGCTTTACTAAGGCTGTTAGACTCACCCTGGGAATATTGTGTGTGTGTTAGTTTGGTTGTGTGCATTTGTGTGTATTTCTGTACTTTTAGTGAGATAAACTGTACATTTGACACTTCTCATAAGTGTGGATACATGACATTGAAATGTATAATGCTCCACACACCAGCACCCAAAGGAAGGAGGATTCTGACTGATTCAACCTAAATCCAAAAATCTCTTGCCGAATAGGCTCAACAATAGAGAGAAGGAAAAAAAACAATCAAAGCAAAATGAGCAATTTGGATAACAAATCCCACACATGTATTTATCTCTCTTGATTGATGTCACCCTCTTTCTCTCCTTATCATTTAACAGAAGGTCTCAAGATGAATCTATCCTTATCTCAATATCGACAGCCCTTCCCCCCACACCCTGCCCAGTATTCCATGAATGACCCCACAGCAAAAAACTGACAGTATGAGAGACTAGAAACAGACTGAGACACATATGATCTCCATGCAGCAGCATCTATGTGGCTAATAACACATGGCTAATGCCATTTCACAGTCACACTGTCTACTGTGTGTTCTGTTATTGTGAACAGAGATTATGGACAGAATTGAGCTATGTAAAAGAATGTGAGAAAGGAAAAGGAGGATGGAAACATCTGTGTGTGTGTGTGTGAGTAGAGCTAAAGAACTCCATTTTGTTTTGCTGCATTCGTTTCCATGGAGCTCTCTCTGTTTCCCTCTGTGTCTGAGAGCTGTGAGTCAATCCCAACCACTCAGCTTCCCTCTTCCTCTCCCTCACTCCAATCCTCACTGTCTTCTTCTCTCTAATTTATTGTTCACCGCTCCCCTTTTTGTCACTTTCCCTTTCTCCAATCTTCTTCCTAATGCTAACTTACTTTTTATACTGTAATTTGCATGATTCTCTTTTTAAATCCTTCTCTTTCTCTGGCTATGGCACTTTTTCTTCTCTCTCCCTCTCTTTCTCTCCCTAATTCCCTGTCTCCCTAGAGTTTGTCTTTCACCAACACCTCTCTGGTACAGTATGACAACAGTTCACCACTCATTACAATAGATTATTCATCTGCTACAAGTCCCCAGGTAGAGAAAACACATGAAACATGCACTCCATTATTGCTGTCTATGTACACACATACCGCTACAAGGGGAAAAGCGAGGTCAACACTACTGAACAGCATCAATATACTTCAGGAGCATGTAGCAATCAACCATTTATTTCTCTTTCCCACACTACACACAGAGACACACACACATGCCCTACAAAGCTGCCCCAGAAAAAATACCTTGAAAAGAAGAAAAAGGCAAGAACGGTGAGAAAAACAGAGACTTACCAAGAACTCCAACGCGGTAGTTGAGAGTGATGACAATGACGTTCCCGTAGCTGGCCAGAACACTGCCGTCAATCATGTTTCCGGTCCCCTCCATGTAGGAGCCTCCGTGGATGTACACCATTACAGGTTTGGCCCCCGTATCTCGTATGTCTGCAAGAGTGGCCACCGTTAACACTTACATAGCCAACCTCCCAGGGGGGTCAAGGGTCAACACATGTACACATTTACAACTAACTAGCAGGCGGTTGGTGGGTGGGTGGGTGACAAAAAATCCACAGGCTAGACCATGGGTAGAATGCAGGAAGAAGAACTTGGGATGAATTTGATTTTGGATCATCACAGCACAATGATATTGAGTTAAATCAAATGCATTCCAAGTATTGGATCTATGTATTTAACCCAGATCTGCCACAGTAACAGTCAGACAGACATACATACAGACATCCCTCATATACCAGTTATAAAGCTAAAGCTTAATTTTTGTATAAACCTCCACATGTATTATAAGAATGGGTAACACATTTCCCATCACACTTTGTGGATGTGAGGTAAATAAATGCCGACTTATTATGGAGCTGGCAGCGTTTCTGCAGCAATAATTGGCCGTTTCGACTGATAATGTGTTTTGACGTGTTATTTACCTTGTATGAACCAAACTATCATGATTCAATTTGGGGTTTGTTGTCTCCCGGTGGAAGAGGACATTCCTGATTTAGACTTTCAGAAGGCCATTAGAGAGAGAGAGGAGACAGGTACCTGACATGTTAGCTTAGCAGGGCAGGACGTGATCAGGCCTGACAGGGAGAGCAAAACAGCACTAGCTAATTACACAAGCTAGCTACGGTGCACTCTTAATGCAGCCAGTGCCTTTTATTTGACAGTGCTGGCTGTAGTTTTAAACTACGGTATCTTTCCAATGGTAGGCTTGATCTTACACAAACCTTTGTTGCCAGAGCTAGTCTACATCTGGTCAAAGTCAATATATTTCCAATGCTGGCCTACTGTGCACTAGTCTATGTCAATAGCAACAAATGGTATCCCTTATTTTCTGATGCTAGCCAATATCTACCTAGCTAACTGTTGTACTCCAGTAGTCTGTACCAGAGTCCAGTGTGTTCATTGGTCCCAGTTAGTGCATTGGGTCCTCAGTAGAGATAAAGCCTCAGAAGAACCATCAATTACTGACCACCTACTGTCAGAACTGAGACGAGAATCTAGAGTCTAGACCTTCCTCCCTTTTTGACTCTTTCGCTGTCTGTTTCTTTCTCTCTATCTCTTCCCACCCCCAAATCACTGTCTTCAACTCGATTTCTCTGTCTGTCAAAGCCTTGAGAAGATTTAGAATGAGAGAAAGACAGAAAGAGGTAAAAAGCAGAGAGTGATAAAAGTCAGTCACCGGGCTCCGATTTCAAATGACTAGATTGTATTCAGGTTGTCATAGCAACCGAGAGCCAACATTTTGAAATCCTCAAAAACAGCTAATCATGGATAACATCCTGCACATGCAAATCTGCACACGCACACACTCGCGCACACACACACACACACACTTAGGCAAAGTTCCCGCTAAACATTAGCATGCCCCACACTACAGTAGAATACTTTAATATTTTGTGGTGAGCTCGGTTCTCTCCCTTTTGGTGAGCTGGGCTGCAGTGTATTCAGTCATTGCCCTGTTATGGTAAAGAGCTGGGCAATAATGTGTAAATGTCCTTATTTATTGATATGTATTTATCTCCCTGGTATCTGAGAGGTGCTGTCGGTACATGACTCACACCGGACAAGTCTCCACACACAAACACACACACAATTAACAGGGGGAAAAGGATAAGGAGGAGCAAGGGGTTGCACGGGGTGGGGAAAGCATGGTGTAACAAATATAGGGAGGTAGGGGGAGGCAGGGAGAGAGAGGCAGAAATTGAGAAGAGAGAAAATATCACCTCCCGGCACTGCGGGAGAGAGAGAGGCCACACAAGAGACAACCGAAATGGGGAAGCACACAGATACAAAGAGAATGGAGGAGAGAGGTAGAGGTAAACATAGGAGGGGGGTAAGTGGAAGAAGACAGAGGAGAAAGAGATTAGTCATGTTCATGTTATCAGTAGCCTCTTTTGTTGATTCGCAGCATGTTCCCATGACAACAGTCTTTTTCCTTTTGCGGGGGGCTCAGGGGGGTGGGGGGTGAGAAGAGAGAGTGCTCGGGTGGACATTGGACACTTTCTGGGGCTGCAGTGCAATTATGTCAGTGCTCGAACAGAGTGCCTCAAGGAAATGATGGGGGTACCCAATCACAGGGCTTGGTCATGTGAGAATGGTTGCGACCTAATATGGTCGTTACAGGTGACTAGTAGGCTACCTTGGTGACTAAAGGTCTGACACTATCTGACTCATTAAACCTGCAAGGCAAACACACATTCCGACACACACACACTCACACACTGTTACTACGTTACACACACTGATACACAACAAACACTGTGCTGTAAGAGAGGAGAGAAGTTAGTTATATCAGATACAGCAGACATCACTAGTAATAGGTAATAGCAGACAGAATGATATCAAGCCTTTCATGGTTATTAAACAAAACATGTTTAAAAGTCAAACCGTTGACCTGCAGAGGGTCTAGGATGACAAAAAAAGCAAGATCTGACTTTGATCTGACATGTGAACACTTGACATAGAACAAGACAGGGACACAGCAACAATGTAAAATGCACATAAGGAAATGAAATCAAACTGACAAGTGAGAGTCATGCCTCACCGTCCCACACACACCCACACAAAGCCACACAGATCAGGAATCGGAAGAGAGCACAAGAGACAAGGAAAGAGAGACACAAACTCAAATTCAAGAAATTCTTTTGATATTCAAGTTCACTCAGGTTAACCACAATGGGCAGGGGGAGGGAGGACACGACACACCCACAAATACATCATGAAGTGTGAAGATATCGCACTATTCGATTGGTCAGCCCATCTGGTGATTGGATAGACAGTAGGGGGTAGAGCTCAGGATGAGCTGAGATGGCCTGTCAATGACACACGGCAGGGGGGAAGGCTGTCTGGCAGCTCTCTCTATCTTTACCACTCCCACTCAATTTCTCTTCCTCTCTACCACTCTCATTCTCTCTGCCACTCCCCTCTCTCTGCCTACCCAACCCTCTATTGTATAAAGACCGTCGGTCATAAATCTTGTGCAAGCCCCACTCCCAAGTCCCGGCCTCCTTTCCCCAGACCCAGCCTCCTCTGCCCCAGCCTCCTCTCCCCCAGCCCCAGCCTCCTCTCCCCAGGGCCCAGTCTACTCTCCCCAGACCCAGCCTCCTCTCCCCCAGCCCCAGCCTCCTCTCCCCAGGGCCCAGTCTACTCTCCCCAGACTCAGCCTCCTCTCCTCCAGCCTGGCCTTGACTCCATGAATTCCAGCATGTTCTTCTTCCGTCTCTCCAGAGTGAGACAATGGAAAATGGTGCTAAGTGCCAGTGACATGCTCCATCTCACAACTGTGTAAAACACAGCGGCTGTCAGGGCCAATCAGGCCTGTCGGAGGTGGGGAGGGCGACAGACAGACGTGGCATGACATTCTCCCTACTGTACATCACCGCCAGCACAACCCTGACACCTCGCTCATGACAACTTCATCCCTGCAGAGTCTAGATTGAGAAACGTCTAGGGGCGGCTTCTCTCACAGTTAATAGACCCATGCAGGAAATACAGTGTGTCAATGAAGACCAGCTTGTTCAAAAGAGTATTTCAAGTAAGGCAGAGTACTGTAACGGTAATTTAATAGAAGTCAAAGAAGCCAAACAGTAAAACATTATATTAAAAAATTGATGAACAGTCTGACATCAGCCAACACTCTTTCTCTCTCTAGTTTCTAGCATGGGAACCATTCTAAGAGTTTGAGCTAGAAATAAACAGTCACAAAGATGTTATTTTCATATTGGGGAGGAGACGGTGCTAGCAAGATGTGAAAAAGCACCTTGACGGTGGTAGTAGCAGCTATTTTAAGCCCACCTACACTTTCAGACTACTCATCACCAGGAGTCATGAGAAGGTGGGAGGAGAGGAGGGGAGCATAGAGGAGAGGTAAGATGGTCAGAGGAGGGAGAAGACAGAATGAGAGAGGAAAGTAGAATAGAGCAGAGGAGACAGGGAAAGAAGGGCCCCATACAAAAAAGGTGTTTACACCATGTCAAGGTTCACAGCCCTGCTGATGCCGGACATCTGGATGGAGAAATGAAGCATAGCGCAAGTTCAGTCAGGCAAGACCTCTCCCTGCGCTCAGGCAACTTCAACAATGTTTCACTACTAACTCCCCCCACTAAGATCGCTCTTCACTCTTTCTGATATCGGGCTGTCATATGGTTCGGTTTGATCATCGCTCTCCTCTATCAATCAACGCTGTCAAAGAATCACATGATCGTGCCTTTAAATAAGATTCTCTCCCCGTGTAGTTTCTCCAGGCTTTCAAGTGCGCGACCCTCCACCTCCCCGTCGCCACCCTGTCCTGTCTCCGTCTTCGACTCGTTGGTCGTCGGCCGCCGCCACCACCACCGGTGTCTGGACTCCGTGGGGGATTCTTCTCGGATGCGGGCAGGCGCCCTCTGAGCTATGATTCCCCACGGGGTCTAAGCTCCAAAACATTGTTGTACATTCACCATTCTGTAATAAACATCACTCTCCTCGTAACTGGTCTCTCCTGATTGAACTAGATGAATGTTCTGTGGAATCTCAGTTTTTTTTCTTTAGCTCTCAATCCATCTATAAAACACACAATGTAAATAACTGCAGTTGTGTTTATTACACTGTGGCCCTCATGTACGTACATTTGCAAATGTAGTGTTATCAGCACCATGGCCAACCCGCAGATAGCGCATGCTGTGATAAGTTTACGTCGTATTTACCAAGCCTGCAGTTCATCGGGTAAGCAACGCCTTTCTCCGCCCACTATACCGTAAATTGTGAGCATTTAAACGTGCAATTGAATGGGCCTCCTCTCTTTCTATCATGGACCAGCCACCAAAGTCAAAACAGCGAAAACAAAGATTTAGTGATAACGAAATTGATGTGCTTGTTCATGAGGTAACAGTGACTTTAAATATTATACAAGGTCGGAATTCCACACCGACACAAATAAATGCCATCTGGACCGAAATGACAAATTCCAGTAACTCCCAGTAACTGTAATATTGCATGGCTGCTTAATCTGTAACGCAGATTCGTGTTCACTCAACTGAAAAAGTGCGATCCTTGTGGCAAAAATCTTTTCAGCTCGTCTCCTTGGCCTTTGTCTACGTCTTGCTCGGATTACTGCTGCCATTTCACCAGGAGGCATATGCGAGGAAACCCGCATTCTGGTTTACAACTGCTTTTAAGAGGTGCAGACTTTTCACCGCAAAATGGAGGCACGCTTTCACAGGCGGTTTCTGTACATACCACGGAATACATAATTAGGCGCACTTTACGCATCCCCTCCCATCTCTTTATGGGAAACTCCCATTTTCCCCTTGACCCTCCAGTGAATGCATATGCATGACACGGAAAAGCGCAATTTGACATTTTCAGTTCCTGCAACAGGCAGTCTGCGCTTTTACCTCAGTGCGGCATGTTTGTACATACCTCGCCATGCTTTTACCCGCACGTTGCGATTCAAATACGCCTGAAATGGGTGCAAACGCATTAGTACATGAGGCCCTGTGTGTGTACGAAACATGTACTGTGTGCTTGTGTTCGAGATTGTGCATGTGTATGTGTTTATGTGAGTGTGTGATTTTGTGTATGTGTGCATATTTGAGAGAAACTTGCTACTGTAGTGATCCACTGTTCAACTGTTGCGCCAATCTTGACATCTCTACTGGAGGTGTAAGGGGAAGTGTGGCCTTTGCAGAAAGGTGCCATCTCTTACCTCCCTAGCTGTGTTGTGCATTCAATCTATTACTGAAGAAATCACACTGGACTGATCTGATGTCTGCTCTCAAGAACGAAGAGTGGAAGACAAAGAAACCGAGAGAGAGGGGGGAGAGAAAGAGGGAGGAGATAAAGGTAGAAAAAGGAAGGAGAGGAGTGCGAGCGAGTATTCTCAGAGAGCAGACCTCAAGACTATTACTCCTTATTAGTCCTTACTCCTTAAGCCAATTGCTCAGCTTTCATCCAAAATAATAACCACCATGCCCCGGTCCTTCCTATAGGCGACATAGGCAGCCGCCTAGGGCGGCATGAAGAGCGGGGCTGCATTTTCCTAAGTGCATCCATTAATTAACCCTCCCCCACTACCGGCAAAGGGTGCCAACCGCGCCACGTCATATGTCCGTGTTGTGGTTGGGGGGGCGGCACCCCGATTTGCGGGGGGGGGGGGGGGGGGGTGCTGGTGATAACTCTAGCCTAGGGCGCCAAATGTGCTAGGACCGGTACTGCCCCCAAACCCTACTGTACACAAACACACACACACAAACACAGTGCCTAACCTAGCCTTCTACTCGAGTAGGGTAAGGTTGTTGAGACACTGAAGGGTTAGGATTGTACAACAAAAAATTATTGTCTCCTGTTCCACACAAAAACACAAATTGTGAACACGGTATCAGAGACTGTTGTTCTCTGTAGCGCACCTGTGTAGATGAAGAACAGCGCTAACTTCTACCGAACTCAGTCTGACTCACATTTGCCTCCTTGTTGTGCTGCCTATTATTCTATGACATTCAAGGCTAAATGATTTATAGTTATTCTCTTAAGACTTGAATATTTTGTGACTTTAAACCTACTGTTTTCAAGATTCAGATAATTAAGATACACTGTCGATCCCATGGTGGACAGACCAAATCAGACCCAAAGATGGCAACCAGGCTAACATAGGAAACCCAGACATTCCCAACCTTGAGATTTACGTACAGACTGCAAACATCTGATATATCTGTGTGCTTCCATACACATCCATCCTCACCCAAACCAACTGACACAGTGTAGAGATAGCGATGGACAAGCTGATGCAGTGTGTGTGTTTGTGTATGTGAGAAGGATCCACTCAGCCTTGAGCAGGATCAATGCTCATACCCAAGCAGGTAGACTGAGGCTCTTTGGCACAGCACATGGTGTGTGTTTGCGTGTGTGTCTCTGTTTTTATGTATGCAGTTGAAAATGGGCACTTCCGCTGAGATGAGCTCCTGCATTCGCATGCCAAGTAACAGACAGGCATACACGCACACACACAAACACACTGTCTATTTCCATAGCTAACTTTATCTGACTACCGCAGGTATACAGTATGTAATACATATGCAATAACAGTCCAGTAAAGGAAGGCTAATTGTAGCTGGGTTAATTCCCAGCATCTTGGCCCAGTCAGACAGTCTAACATTTGCAGCAGGGAGACGGGAGAGATATGGGGACAGGGGAGAGCGAGAGAGAGGGGAGAGATAAGGAGACATGGGAGGGAGAGAGAGAGAGGGAAGAGCAATATAAATAGATGGGGAGAGAGGGAAAGTGGGGAGCGAGGGAAGAGATGAGGGAGACAGGGGAGAGAGAGAAGGAGATAGAGGGGAACAGAGGGGAGAGAGAGGGAGACAGGGGAGAGAGATGAGAGAGAGGATAGAGAGTGAAATGGGAGAGAGAGCAGGTACTTGGAGAGAAGGGAGGCAGGGGGTCAAAAAAGGGACACGGTATACCGTATTTTACGGTAAATAAGCCGCATCGTGTATAAGCCGCACTCCCCCAGAATGAGCACGTGAGCATGAGCATGTGTTTGTAAATCGAAGTATAAGCCGCACCGGAATATAAGACGCACTTTGAAAGCACACAACGTTACCGTTGCGCCGGCTAATATTAGGCGGAACCAATGATTTCAATTGAGTACGTGCCGAATCACACTGCACTGCGGAAGTGGACAGCTTGGATAGCGATCTAACATTCCAAATCAGGGTGAACACTCAAATTATCTAAACTATAGACCATAGCATTACACATATCAAAACAGAACGAACACAACAATAGAACTCCAAACAATGCTTATTTAACTAAGCTAATGCCCTTAACTTAGTAGCTTTTCAGCTTGCCGCAGGGTATTCTGGGTACCAAGAGCAATGCACCACCTTATTCCTAGCTCCCATGAACCATTTCCTGAATTATGGGCGCGACTTCCGGAGCCGGCGATTGTCATGGTAACGCTCATAAACGGTCATTGCCGTGAGCTAATTCTGATGCGAAAATAAAACATGTGGGAACACAGCCTGTTACACCTGAAACGGGACAATTTGATCATACCTCTGCCTTCTACTATCGAGGGATGGGAGGACGACCTGAAAAAGTGGCCTCAAATAACGTACACTAGCATATTTAGCTACTTTATTAACTCTGTTGCTACGGACGGTGAAGCGATGAATAACCTGAAAAGCTCTGAGTCTTATCAGTACCTCCACAGCAATAAAGTTGGTCGCGTTTTAATAAAGGAGGTGGGACACAACCTTGTCTACCTTAAAGCAGACATAGAGCCTAGTCAGAGCCTTAAAGTCCACATCACCGGTCCTGGGTTTTAGTTTCATCGTCAGAGTGAAATACAAACGGCTGGGTGCTCATGTGTTGCTGGACCAGGGCACTACTAACCCACACAAATTCCTATATGAACAATTGCATCCCATCTTTACTGGCAGTACTGCAACTAAATCTGTGGAGGTCTTTCATAGCCCAAACACAAAGTAGGATGCAGATTTCCTCCGTCGGCTTTTTGTCCACAAAATGAAATGAGTACACATACGATACAGTGTTTTGGGTGGTCTCTTCAAGGCTAGGTTTTTCAGCTACATTATTTTGTATTCCTCATCTGTTGGCAGGCGATGGAAACTGTACCGTTTGTCACAAGAACAATCCCTTTTTGTTGTGAGTGTGTGTTCAACACACTGTCGTTGAAGCCACAGATTTAGTTAAGTCTGGTTGTTAGTACAGCCGCGAACAGCGCAACAGCTAGCCTACCAGAGCCCCGCAATGACATTTTATAACAATAATAATAACAATATAAATTACAACATAAGTTTAAAAACAAACCAGTGTTAGTGAAATTATTGTTGAAATTACTTTAGAAAGAATCACTGTTGACGGCTGGCTGGGACTAACATATAGCAAACCGCAACTTCCGCTATCTCACTGGAAGTTGCACCCATAATAATTTCTACAGTAGACCCCCTGAGAATAAGGTGGATAGGCGATCTTACAGCATTGTGTAACACACTTTGGTTGTGGATAGTATGTCCAGAAATAAATCCAAGTCACTGGCAGAATCCATTATGTCTACAAAATTATTTAGATATATAAGTTTAGCTAGCTTGCAAATCCTGAGGATAGCCAGAGCCTGTTTAAGGAGAGCCTGGCCACTCCCTATTAAGCCCCATTGTACCGAATTTTGTTGCAGTTCCACCAGAGTTCCACTGGGAGTGATCGTGGTCGAGTGCAGAATGAATGGGAGTCTATGGAGCTAAACGGCTAAATTTGTCTCTTTCACCTGATTGTCGTTGAGAAATCTCTGATTTGATTGTACTTTTTGCATGTTCAACATGGATTACAGGTCGAAAGTTGAATGAACGAGTACTTATGTCCTTTCGATTTCTTACAGGGTAAGTCGTTGTTGCCCATAACACGCTAGCATTCTGCTAACGAATGCTGATTGGTTAGTGAAGGACTGACTACGACCAGAGATCCCGCTTGATGGCATCCGAAGCAGAACCAGAATGTCAGAGCATTAGCAACATTAGCAACAACATTAGCAAACCAAAACTCTTTCTAGCATGTGTATTGACAGGGAGAGCCTAACCTGTCAGCTGTGTTGTCGATGCCTCAAGAGAAAAGTGGAAGTAACCAGAGCTTGCCGTCAAGCAGTATCTTGGGCCATACAATGTGTATGACGTCAATTACATTTAAAAAGGCTTTTTAGAACAGAAAGGCGACTTTAAAAAAATCCATCACCCAGCGGTGTGTATTTTTTTTGCCTCCCCTTTCGAATTCAGAATTCAAATTACTAGACAAAAAATTATATCCTGAGAAAAGTGGATTTTGAGGGGTATAGCTCCATAGACCAAGCCTGGTCCTAACCAGACTCTCGTACATTGCATTTGTACAGAGAGTCTGGCATCGCTCCATTGACAAGCGTTGACTTCCTTGTAGGCGGGTACTATGTTGAAGTTTAAAACTATTGGATCTGCCCAGAGCCACTCTGGATCTGCCATAACCAATCGCTAGCGTTCGCCTTAGCCAACTCCTTCACCACGGAGCTAGCTGCCGTAGCTGGAAAATCTAACTTTTCCCGAACCCCGTGGGGAGGAGGGCCACAACATCATGACCACCAACAAAACTCAGCAAGGATTGTTCTTGCTCCGGCTTTAACTTATGGATATTCGGCAGCTTTGCCACAACCGCAGAATAGCTTCGCTCGCATCTTTCTCCGCCGCCATTACTGAACTACAACTCAAACTAGTGCACAACATCAATGTCATCGTTCTCAGCCACTCCCTCTGGTCGCTGATTCGCCGGTAGAAAATCAACCTGAAAAATCTGACTTACGTACCTCATGGCCAGACCTATGTACAGAAGCAAAAATAAAATTGAGCGGAAGTACGTAGGAGGGCAGAGCCAGGCTACCATAGACCTTCATTCATTCTGCACTCGACCGTTAGTCTGGGATAGCCTACTGTAGCAGACCTTTCTATGTGACAACGGACAAGGGTGTTTTGTCCCTCGGGAGTTGCCGTAGGCTTGATGCTGAAAGCATTACATGAAATCTGAGGGCTGTTCGAATGGCGATGTCAAGAAGACCAGTGGTAAAATACAAGTTATGAAAAGAGACCGTGTCCGTGTCTTATTGTCCACACTATCATATACAATTATATCTAAAACAAACTTACAAAGAGCTCGGTTAGACTACCAAAGTTGAATTAGTAATGTTGTTAGCGATGCTAGCGTTTTTTTGCTAGCTAGCCTAGCCTATAACATTTCACTGGGTTTGCAGCTGTTTCATTAACTGAAATTATTATGAAATGTTATGTTCTACTAGCCATTTGCCTACTTTAGCAAGTCACTGTATTTCCAAGCCCTGATAGTGTAACTGAGAAAACAGTAAATAATTCCTCTTCCAAGTAATAATCCCCCGTTCAAGTGTTGAGCATAAAATTAGCTGCACGGTCAGTAAAGATCTTGAGAGAAGCCACTTTTTTGTTCTAAAACCGGACTATAAGCCGCTTCGAAATATAAGCTGCACAAGCACAAGAAAACTGTAAAATCGGAGTACAAGCCGCGGCTTATTTTCCATAAAATACGGTAGTTAGTGTGATACAGGGGGAAAGGAGCTAGTAGGCCGCAAGGTGAACCACGAAAAGTCTTTTGAAAATGATTCCCGCTCCACAGTCTGGCATCTACACAATCTTTAGCTCATAAAAAAGAACGAGTCGTGCTAAGCTACCAAAAAAAAGTTTGTCGCTGAAATTCCAGTCGATTATCGTTGTGTCTATGTTTTATGCAGAACTAGTTTCTTCAGAGCGTAATAGGATTTTGGTGGCACGGTTCGACACGTGATCGTTCTACACCAATAAGGTAGCTGCTTTTTGTCAACATGGATGGATATGGTTGGCAAATAGAGGATGGGACCTTGCACGTAACAGAAATTCGGCCCCTGACAGTGTTTTGCATGTGATACACTGCGGCTGCAAAAGTGCCTGTGAGACAGGCAGATGTTCATGTTTTTCTGCAGGACTGTGTTGCACAGACTTATGTCGTTGTTGTTATTGTGCCAACACAAAAGAAACTGAGGAACTGGAAGATAACTGTCCTGACACTGACAGTGAGGACCGATTGTCCTTAATCTGTTTTATATATCATATTTAATATTTTTCATAACGATTGTTTTTATGGTTCATCAGTGTTTTCATTTGTGGAAGAATGGATGAATGAATTGAATGTTACAACAAACAACATAAGTCTGCCCCCCCCCTCCCCCCCAGGTTAATGTAATAGTTTAATAACTAATGTAATATTTCACATATTTTCGTACTATTTCCCCTAAATAAGGTTAGGCCACTTAGAGACCTTCCACTCATAAAGTATGTTCTAAATGGCATAAATGCTGCCAATTATTAATTGACATATTAATAATTGACGTTGGTCAGTAGCCTATAGCCTATTGATTAAGGTACTCGAAAGCATGTACACTGTCTGCTTCATTTGAGCTTGATAGGCTAAGCATTCTGTAGCAAATAATAACAATAAACCCACTATTTATTAATTAAAACTACTTCTGCATAGTAATGCACCGAAAATACAAACCTAAGCAAAGGCAGCAATCGCTCAATCAACAGACGTGCAATTTAGCTAGCAGGGGTATAATACAAACAACGAAGATCACCAGTTAACTTAATTTAAATTAGCAAGAACTAAAGACTAATACAATAACAGGCTTAAAATAACTGACAAGTTAGCTATACGACTTCTCAGAGACGCACAATCTCAACTGCGGTGTGAAGCGCCATAGACATAATATGTGAAGCGCGTATCCGTGCTATTCTCCGGCATGCACTCTAACAATCACATAGACGTCCTAATATTTTGTACAGCCTTATTCCTTAAACAATGGCGGCAGCAATTTAGTCGTGGCGGGCCGCCACGGCAAAATAAACAGAGGAAAGACTTTAACGTGCAAGGTCCCATCCTCTATTTCAGGGAGTCAGATGGCTGAGCGGTGAGGGAGTCGGGCGAGTAATCTGAAGGTTGCCAGTTCGATTCCCAGCCGTGCCAAATGACGTTGTGTCCTTGGGCAAGGCACTTCACCCTACTTGCTTCGGGGGGAATGTCCCTGTACTTACTGTAAGTCGCTCTGGATAAGAGCGTCTGCTAAATGACTAAATGACTATTTGCCAACCATATCCATACATGTTGACAAAAAGCAGCTACCTTATTGGTGTAGAACGATCACGTGTTGAACCGTGCCACCAAAATCCTATTACGCTCTGAAGAAACTAGTTCTGCATAAAACATAGACGCATCGACAATCGACTGGAATTTCAGCGACAAACTTTTTTTGGTAGCTTAGCACGACTCGTTCTTTTTCATGAGCTAAAGATTGTGGAGATGCCAGACTGTGGAGCGGGTTGAAACGATAACAGGGTTCACCTTACGGCCTATAGGTAGGGGGAGAAAAATGGGGAGGGAGAAGATGGTTAAGAGGGTAAGGGCCAAAAGCTGAGAGTCGGGTGGCAAAAGGAGTAAGAGGGAGCAGTGATGAGATAGAGGGGAAAGAAGGAGAATTAGCATGCTCCTTCAGTCTCTTGGAAGGACTGATTATCACGCCAAGAGGCAAGAGGCTCTGTCTGTCTGAACACTCTAACAGACTGAGACAGAAGATCGGAGACAGAGAGAGAGAATGAGAGAGAGACTGAATATGGTTCAGTGAGGAAAGAAGGAAATTAGCAAAGGATGAACAAACTGCCAGAAGAGACAGGCTGACACCACAGGATGGAGCAGACTGACAGAAAGGCAGACATGTAAATGGAGAGGAAGAGCGAAAGAGAAAGAGAGAGTATTTTAGTCTCCAGTCCACAAGTCCGTAGAGAATTCCAGTGTTTAAAGTACATGGGTAGTATGTACATTGCAAACACTTTCAACAAGCATTGTTGATAATATGAAACTACTGCATTGCTGGTTTGGTAACACCCAGGGATTTACCCCAGAGAGGTGCAGTAGCTATGTGATCCCAGCCCTGTTTGGAGGAGGGTTTGGGGGGACTGTGGGACTTGGGGGGGTCTCCCAAAGGACAGTGGTTCAATTCCCAACCCGCCATGCCTCAATGGAGATAGATTCCCCCAGAACAATAAAATAAATATACTGGATAATTTTTAGGGATTTGATGGCCAACTCACGCACATGCATTAGACTCGCTATGGCAGCAAACACACAGATTCTCCCCAGACTGCATTGTGCTTTAACGGTGATTCTCAGTAAATAGCATTAGTTTCGCTGGCTAGAGAATAGACTTGTCACATTTTCAGGCAGGCTTGTCTGGCACAACGTCGCTCCGACCAGGGTAGTGTGTTTGTGTGCACAGACATGCCAGCTGAAAGGATCGGCACTTGTCAGCAATTTTCCATGGACTTAGATACATGGACAAGGGCATGCGCACAGGATTGTACTGGTGCGGCACACACATATACACCGGAACTCTCAAACAAACATACATGGACAAAGACCGAGACACTCACATACTGTGCACGTGCACACACTCTTGGGCCAAAGACTGAGGGCTTGCTGGCAGGACAGCAAACAACAGTTTTCCTTGAGCTTGAAAGAGAAAACACCTGCATGTCAAAGCACTGCCATGGCAACGCTTCCTTCTCTGTGATCAAGGCCAGCTTGAGGCTTCCATTGGAGTGTGTCGCCACTGGCAACCAACTGCATCTGCACCACAGGCCTCTAAACATCTGGCTAGTCCCACAGCCAAGAGAGTGGTACTGGGCTCTAAACCCCGCAGACAGAGAGAGTGGTACTGGACTCTAAACCTGACAGAGAGACTGGAACAGGGCTCTGTACTGTACTGTACAGCCTGATTTAGATTTGCGGTCTTCAGATGTTACTGTAGTGGAGAGGAGAGAGGAGTTCTCCCGGACCATTAGCACTGGATCCCCTCAGGGCTGCGTCCTTTCCCCTCTGCTCTTCTCCCTGTACACCAACAGCTGCACTTACAGTCATCAGTCCGTCAAACTCCTGAAGTTTGCTGAAGACACCACCCTCATTGGGCTCATCTCTGGTGGTGATGAGTCTGACTACAAGAGGGAAGTTGACAACCTGGTGACCTGGTGCAGCTGGAACAACTTGGAGCTAAATGCTCTCAAGACAGTGGAGATGGTTGTGCATCAAGAACCCAGCCCCACTCTGCCCCATCACCCTGTGCGACTCCCCAGTCAACACTGTGGAGTCCTTCCGCTTCCTGGGCACTCTCATTTCCCAGGACCTGGGAAAGGAAGTGGGAACTGAACATCAGCTCCCTCACCAAGAAAGCAAAACAGAAGATGTACTTCCTGTGGCAGCTGAAGATGTTCAACCTGCCTAAGACAATGATGGTGCACTTCTACACAGCCATCATTGGGCCTCATTCTCGAACGCAGTTAAGAAGAATTTAAGAAGGAATTTCTTCTGAATTGGATTTAGGAAAACATATGGCATTCATGAAATTTTTCTCATCTGGGATTTGTTCTGAACTTCAGAAGACTTTCCGAACTCGAAATAGCAGTCGTAAATCGTCCAGAGTTGTCTCAAATACGATTCCTTAAAAAACCACAAGGGGAATCGCATTTAAGAAAACTCTCCGTGTTAGAAGTGTTAATGAATTTGTGAGAAATCGTTGGTGATTGCGTTCACATCAACTCTACAGACATCCTCGGATTAAAATAATTATAATAATTTACCTTGCTTAGTGTGCACACTGTTAGATCCAGTGGAGAACAATTCCACTGTTCATCTTACTGGTATGATGTTGTATGTGACAAATAAAACCTTTAAATTGCACTTGAACATCATATACATTCAACCAGGCCATCCAATTATCACTGATCACTCAACCTATTTAAAGAGACGAGTGTGCACCCTAGGCATACAATATGGCACAATTGCTTTTCGCTTGGACATAACGTGCGTTCCTGTTGCTTTCCTAATTGTGTCGATTCTGACTGCACACGTCACTGCTGTTGCGTGCCCTTATAAGGAGCTGTCGGGCATGTATGTATGGAAATTCAGGAGCACGAGGACGCGCTTTCAACTTAAGAAAACTCTTTCGGGGGAGCACAGCTCAGAAAACTTCTGCTGCGTAGGAACACATTTTCAAGCGTTCATGAATTTGGCAGATGTCTTTCTTACGTTGTTTTGCCGAAGCCCGTAAGAAACATTTCAGAAGAAACTTCAGAAAATGTTCGAGAATGAGGCCCATTGAGTCCATCCTCACCTCCTCCATCACTATCTACTACGCTGCTGTCACTGCTAAAGACAAGGGCAGACTGCATTGTATCATCCGTGCTGCCGAGAAGGTGGTCTTCTGCAATCTGCCATCTCTTGAGGACCTGCACACCTCTAGGTCCCTGAGGTGAGCAAGAAAGATTGTGGCTGACCCCTCCCATCCTGGACACTGGACAGCCACTCACCTCCGGCAGGAGGCTGCGGTCCATCAGGACCAAAACGTCACGCCATAAGAACAGTTTATTTCCATCCACAGCTGGCCTCATCAACAAGGACTCCATCTGTCACTTTAACGCACATTGCACAAAATCACCACTCATATTGCATATCTTATTTTACATTTTATATTTTACATTATTTAGAATTATTAGAATGTTGCACTTGTTCTACTATTTATATTTTAAGATCTACTACTTTAAGATTCTTATATGTTTATCGTGTTGTACCTTCCTGCCACAGTAAATTCCTTGTTTGTGTAAACTTACTTAGCGATAACACAAGGGCAAATTAACCCTTGTGTTATCTTCGGGTCATTCTGACCCATCAGTCGTTGTGACCCACCGTCGTATTGCGACAACTTTACCGCATAAAAAAACAAAGTGAAGCATTTTCTCTTAACCGTTGGGCTGTCTCAGACCCCCCACATTGCGAAGGTTAAAAGAAAATGATTTTTATTTGTTTTTGTATTGGGTAAAATTGGGTAAACACAACGATGGTTCGTTATGAACCTTTGGGTCATGTCACCCGAAGGCAGCACAAGGGTTAAGATGATTCTGATCCTGAGAGCAGCATCTCATATTCTAATCTCAGAGGTGATACACTAATCCCCAGATAAATATGGAAAAGGTAGGTCTTCTCCAACCCCCCAATCCAAGCCCCCCGCCTCCCCACACACACACCCCTCCCTGCCTCATCCTGGTTTAATCCCCCTCCACAGCTCTTCACAGCTAAAGCTGCTAGTGGAACCACAGAACAGTCTGCTATCACACCTGCCTGAATCCATGTCTCTCCCCCCTCCTGCCAGTTTCAATGGTTAGTTATCAGTCAGTCACTCAGTCAGTCAGTCTGTCTGTCTGCCTGCCTACATGTCTGTCTGGTCTGTCTGTCTCTATGCCTGTCCACCAGTAAGACTACTCATTGTAGTAAATGTAAAATTAGTATGGTAACGCAAGCGCACACTCACTCACTCACTCACACTTATCGGCGTTTAAGAGGGTTGCATTAAAAATTGATAGACACGCATGACCATGTACCATTGTTACAGCCAGCAACACCATGCACTATTGCTGGGTACCATGGAAATACCTTCGTCTTCATCGCCATCATTATCCGACAGATCCTCCCCCTGCTTTTTAGCATGCGCCCCTAGAGGCAGGGAGGGGAAGACACAGAGAAGCACAGCAGAATTCAAAATAGCATGTTTGTCAGGACAGATGCAGGGATATAGCCAGCACACACGTACAAACACAAATTCCATAATTGCTGTACATTTGCAATAGCCATATGTTTGTTACAGATCACATTGGTATGGTAATCGCTTAAAAAATACACACAAAAAAACATTCAAAATTTTAAACAATTTGTATTAAAAAGAAACAGGGACAACATAAAACAATTTCATAAAATTCACTTGTCAATATAAAATAAACACACAAAAACTGAGTATGCAAAGCAAATCAAAACATTTGATTAACAATTCGAACCTATGACCAATAGTCATATGAATCAAATACAGAATTAATAAAATATCTGTTTGTCTGGACTGATTTCTGTTGTACTATTATCTATGTATTTAGGTAAAATGAAGGCACAGTCAGGTAGTCACACACACACACTGCTGTCATTGGTCCTTTTGATATGGCACTGTACTCATCTAGACTAACACTAGGTGTAGTATCTAGCTTGAGCTCTGTAGCGAACTAGTGGAACCTTGTGAAACTCATTCCATCTATTAATACTATCCACCTGCGCCAAGGAATTTAGTTCTATTTTTTTCAGTGACGTCACTGAGTAAAGCAGTGCTTATAAAGGGTGATCCCCCCATTTGTCACTGAGTGCAGAAAGTTTCAGAGGGGCATTCTAGAATACGAAGTACGTAAAAATTATTGAACGCTTTGTAGATGTTGTTAGGAGGACAGTGATATGAGGTGTATGTGTCCATGTGTAGCTAGTTGTTTGATTGAGCAATAACGCTTAAGAAAGGTATAAAAGGAGGTCAGGTGTGGAGTGGGGAAGGTGGGTTTCAGGGGGGAAGGGGGCCGTTCTGTCACTTCACATCTACCTGTGGTTCTGTCGTGCTTCAGGTGTGGGAACAGCTATAGGACAGTATAAAACGAGGCACTCACAACACACACACACACACGTCTATATCATCATTCCCATTCAATATGACATTGTATTGATGTTGAGGGTTTACAAGGAAAGTGTGTGCAAGAAATCTGTGAAATTTGCTGAAATAAAGGCTGCATTTCTGATGCTTAGAGAGATAACAAAGAGTGGTCTGTTGCAAAGTGCTTTGAATCCCGTACCCATACAAGAGCTATTACTCATTTAGCCCAACAGGATGACTTGCAAACAGCCTCATTTATCAAATCAGTATGAGAGGACACATATTTGATGAGTTTATTTTTTGTTCAAAGGATTAAAAACAACGCAGTTCAGGCTGTTTTCAAAACAGCCTTCACACTTTGTGTGTGTGGATGTTTAAGAGCTGAATTTGAATCAAGGTCCTTCTATGATGGTAATTAGCAACAGTTAATGCTAACAATAAATTTAACCCGGTTCCCCTACCCATCCCCCCTTTTTCTTTCCCTACCCTGCACCCTTCTCTCTCTCAGTCTGTCACAGACGTCCACATGCGCATACATGCACACACACACAAGTCTGCTCTGAAGCTCTGGGGACTCTGTGACTAAATCTACAATTCACTCAATACAACACACACACACCGCCAGAGCACTCTGAATGTTAACTGGTCTCCCTTTACAGGGGGAAAGGTTCACTAACAATAGTTGGGCCTCGGAGTTAGATAGCAGAAAGGTCACAGTGTGGAGAGGGACTTAGTTTAATGTGAAATGTTGCCTTCTTGACAATTTAGAGCTGTTACACTGACTCTCCAATCCCTAGGTGATCCAAGTTTTTTGGGGTTGTTTCTTCTTGCAGCCTGTCTGACTATGTTTCTGTCTTTTGCTGTCTTTTTTGTGCTGTCTGTCTGCCTGTCTGTCTCTCTTTCACTCACTTTTTCGCTCGTCCAGTCCTTGTCTCCCTCCCGGTAGAGGTGAGAGAACAGCTTGAGAAAGACACATTGGAGAGAGAGTGATGGAGAATGCAAAAGGTTAAGGAGGCTGTAATCCTGTGGTAAAGGACAGCCAAAACTCCCACTGTGTCTCAGCTGCCCCTCTGAAATAACACCCAAATAAAATCCTACTAAGGTGATTGTTAGAGACGAGCACGGTGGAGGGGCAGGTTGAACAGGAGGCCTGTAGAGGCTCCAGGGTATGGAGTACTTCTCCTCCTGCGTGAAGACCCCACCCACGCCATCCTCCCGAGAAACATCATCACAGCTCCGATGGAACCATGAGAGACATTCTGTCACCGACATTTCAAACACAGAAAGGGGAGTGCTGTGCCTTTCTGTGCACAGACATCTATCACTTTTGGAATTATTTATGAAGTTACTGCAACCCAGCAGCCATTAGCTACTCAGAGAGCTTCTCTCAACGTCTCTTCTTATTTTCTCTCTCTCTTGCTCTCTCTCTAATTCACTCTCTCGTTCTCAATCCTGTTTCTTTTTCCCTCTATCTATCTCTCTCTCTCCCTCTCTCTTGCTCCATTCCTCCTTTTAACTGGGACATGGTAGTAAACAAAGGACCAGTAAAGATAGTGAGCCTGGGGCCGGCTGCAGTAGCAAGCCAGCGGAGCTGCGGGGGGGGGCCCTCTGAAAGGGAACTTCCTGGCTAAGCTGTGTCTTGCATCTCAAGTTGTTGTGAATGAAGCTTGAGCTGGCGCTGGCTGACTGGTTTGCTGACAGGCTGGCTGGATTAGTGGCTGACTGACTGGCTGCCTTGATGAGTGGGCTCAGAAACTGGCGGGGTGGCTAAATAGCTGAATTGCTATCTGTTTGAGAAAGAGACAGTTTCTGAGAAATGTCCATCAAATGATCACTTTTCCTTTCCCAGGCTTGTCTATTCCCTTTCACAAAAGAAAGCTTTCTCATTTTCATGCCTCTTTTTGTGAGGCCATGAAGCTTCCTTCGCTTTCAGTTGGGCATCACCCCCTGCCACCCTGCTCACACCCCTTCGCGGCATCTAGCGGACTAGAGCGCTCTGTCCAATGGGATTATCTGGATGTGCAAGGATGTGCCTACAGTAGCACAGACAGCGACTAACCAGGATCAGGACCGGCAGTTTTCGCAGCTCTCCGCAACTGTATGTGTTGGTCTGTATGTTGTGGTGGTGGTGGTGGTGGTGGTGGGGGGGGGGGGGGTCAGGGGGGCAGTGTGTCAGCTCGGGAGGGTAATCTCCTGGTCTGGCTGAGGTCTGAGATGAGAGAGGAGAGTGCAATAGAGGTGGGAGGAGTAGAGGAGAGAAGAAAGGAGAGTAGAGGAAAGTAGGAAGGAGAAAGGAGAGGAGCGAGGAGAAGAGAGAAGAGGAGAAGAGTGAAGAGTAAGGAGATGACTGGACAGGGGGGAAAGGAAAGAAGAGAGGTGAGGAGAGAGGTGAAGACAGGAGAGAGGATAGGAGAGGAGAGACACCCAGAGATTATTCTTCTCAACACACCAACTGGCTGGTGACACAGGTTATACTCTCGGAAAGTCTCTCCCTCTTTTTCCCTCAGTCCTGTATTCCTTCTTAACAAGATCAGAAACAACAGCAGTCTGGCTACCGTTCAGAGTGAGTACACACTACTCCAGCCTGGCCTACAGCTGTTCTTGCTGCATGCCAATCTGTCATGGCCTCAGCTTGTTTGCAGACTCTGACACTCTGAATGCCTGTCTGCCATGTGTACCTCTTTCCTGCCTCTCTATCTACCTGTCTGTCTATGTATTTTTGTGCCTGACTCTCTGCCTATCTGGACATGCGGAACAATGCATTGCAGAGTTGTATTTTGTGACCAGGGGAAGGTTTTCGGTTGTGCTCACAGACATCTGAACACGCCAAAGAGATAGACCATGATACTCAAGTCCTTGCGGCCTAATTTCAGTGAGACCCTGCATGTCCTTACACTGCAGAGCTCAACCTTGAATGCTTCAAACAGGCCTTTCAAGCGTGAAAAGTGCTATCACACTTCAAAATCTCAAGAGAACCGCATCAGAAGTTGATTTGGACAGAGCTATTCAGTAAGTTAGCGGGTAGTTTATGTGACTGTTATCCAGACGTTCAAATAATACTGCAGCAAGATGGCCAGCTCATTGCTGCGGGCCGGTGTATGTTGGCGGTGTACCATTGCAGGCAAAGGTTGGGCAGTCAAAATTGTCAAGGGATGTATGGAAATATCAGAGCAATCACACCCATCTTTGATCTTTTAACAAGCTCTATGGACTATGGTCTGAAGTGTGATGTGTGTCTGGGTCTGTATGCATATGTGTGTGTGGGTGTGTGCGCGCATGTGTGTGCTCCAGCCAATACGAACAGACGCATAGTGGACCTGGTATTCTTCTACAGTACTACACCTCCTACAGATTGCAAACTGACCAGTCATAGGGAGATTGTGTTGGGGGTCAGATAATTATTTCTAAAGGGCTCCTATCATGACTGCTTAGTGTTGCTTGGCAACAATTACTACGAAATGATTGCTTGGTTGATTTTTAGGAGCTAATCACACTCTTGGCTTGAACTTGATCCCTGTTTTCTGGAACATTCTACAGTGTAAAACGTTTGAAATCAAATGTGTTTGTTTCTGTGTGTGTGTGACTCTGCTCCACTGTGTTCTCCATCCCTTCAAGGGATTTTTGCAGTGTGTTGGATACAAACAATGAATTAAATTATAGACAAATCAACCATGTATTTTCATAAAAAACAAGTAAATCTTTATCGGTCCTTGTGAAGGACAAAATGTAAGTACTTAAATAACTTACTTTGGCTTTGGTTTATTACAGTTTTATATATATCCTAAATGAAATTACCGGAAGCTTGCAATGTTTTGAGTATTTTTTTGCACAAAATACCTTACCAACCACATTCACTGAGGCCAATGGTATTAAAACCAAGTAGTTAATATGACAATAAGCTTCTACTTTACACTTAAACAGACAAATTGGGTACTTTCCAATGAGCTAGAAAATGACTGTCTTTGTGTGTAAGACTCGAAGGCAACCAAGCGCCAGCTGCCTCTGCACAAAAATGTGTTACCAACCCAACACAGGAAACACATGATAAACCCCTCCCTCATCAGCAAACATAAGCAAGATAATTGAAAATGTTCAAAGCAGAGGGGAATATTAAGGAGATATTTCTGTCTGGGTTTTCTACAACTGAGACTAATTCAGAAGCAGAAAATGCCTAGGGGGGCCAGTCTGTTTCTGACTAAATTGGTTTACCCAAAGAAGAGTGGGGTGTGTGTGTGTGAGTGTGTTTGTGTGTATAAGTGTGTTTGTGTATGCTTTCAGAGTGAGTGGGTCTTTCATGCACAATCAAAATAAAGTTCACAGACTACTAGGTGTGTTCATCTATGGTATAACTAAAGTCCGCCTTTTGTGATTTGTGTGTTTACTATAGAATGAGATGTTCTGAACATCACTCCCGACTATCTTCAGCTTAGCCATCAATTCCCAGCTAAGATTGAAACAAATGCCGCTGGGCATATTCCAAATGACTTTTTTCGTCAGATAAAAATGTAGGACTTTTGTCATGTAGGACTGCATCTTCTGGAACATGTACTGTGTATGCACTGCATTAGCAGACAGTGGGCCCTATCTTGCACCCAGCGCAATTTACTTTGTACACCGACGCATGTATCTTTCCTATTTTGCACCTGGCGCCCAGAGGACTTTTCCCTCCACAGATGCACATCGGTAAATAAGGGAATGAACTTGCGCTCCTGGGGGCGGTTCAGAGAAAAAAGGAGGCGTGTTCCAGCGCAAACGTTCCCTGGTGCTATTTTGCAGTTTCAGAAAACAATTCCGCCACAGACCAGGAAAAACGTACTCTAAAGTCAGTGGCGCGTTATTCAGATGCTATTTTAAGGGTGCATGCTTGGCCCGTGCGCACTGTTTGCAAGGCCAGGGTCTTCTTCCTGCAAAGCTGCGTACATTGTTTTAAATTATTGTATGGCTGTGTTACATTTCTTTTATGTCAATGATTAAATAGATTTTAATGAGAAATCTCTATGTATGTGAACTTGATTTGTAACAATTGTGGCAATTTCTTCCCATTGGCACTTGGTTGCTTATCACAATGTATGCTCATGTTTTGGCTTCCCGCAATGTTTTTTGTGGCTATCTTGTTGTTTATTATTATTATTATTAACCTATGCACGTTTTGTAAAGCTCTCTCTTGGAAGTCGCTTTGGTTAAAAGCGTCTGCTAAATGAATAAATGTAAATGTAATTTACACCCACGCCTGTTTAACCGAAGCTAATTTGGGTGGGTTTCTTCTCCCATCCCCATACAATGTCACTTCTATGTCTTTTACGGCCCTGACGAGAACGTCGGTTTCCTCGGCTGTGAACCGCTCCTGGCGTGCGCCTGGCAAATCCGCCATTGTAATAGCAATCCGCCAAGGAACAAGCGCTCCTGCTCTTAAAGGGAATGTGAGATGACGCTCTGATTGGTTTATTGCACGTTACGCCCAAACCACACCCATTAGTAATGTAGCTACTTCAGACCAACCCATTTTAGATTTGCGCCGGGCGCAAGAGTCATTTATCCCGCTGGTAAAATAGCAACAGCGCCGGAGTCCCGCCCACAAAGTTACTTGCGTTTCGCGTTTGAGACTTGCGTTTCAGATCGTTAAAATAGGGCCCAGTATATGCTCCACAATGATGCATGGTACGTTATCTGATCCTGTTCATTGTGCATAATAACCATCAGATAGACAGAACACTTCCCCCTGCTTTTGTGGGAATGTAATCAACAGCAGAGGCTCGAATGTTTTCAGTTGTCGCACTTGACAAATATCTCCAATATGGCAGAGTGTTAAATGCTGTCAGAAGGTCTTGAGGCATGACTAAAGTTCTCTACGAAACAAGTCAGCACTTACGTGTAACTGTAAAGAAATTGTAATTTTGCTTTTGAATTCAATCAACATTCTGTTATTCCCCCAAAACATCTATCTGCTTCATTATAGACAGGCAAATACATCCCCTGATGCAATGATTATGGAAAAAACAAGAAAGTGCAGCACTTTCAGAACATGAAATCAAAATGTGTATGATTTCACATAGAAACATTCATCATTCTGGGAATCTTTTTCTTTTTTTTTACAAATGATTCTTCGTTTTTGAATATATTCACAATCATGCCCACACACAACACTTTCTCTCCTTCACAAACACACACCTTGTTCATCTCAACCCTCTCTCCCTTGGTCCTGTCAATCTCTCCTCTATCTCTCTCTCTCACACACACACACTCACTTACTCATGTTGTGGGTTAATTGGAGTTGTAGGTCTCACATTCATGCCAATTAGCTCTGTGATTCCATGGTTGATGGGTGGAGACGGGTAGATGCATCCATCCGTCGCTCTGTCTCTCTCTCCTTTCTCTCTTTCACTCTCTTTCACTCAGTGTTTCTTACATACCTCCTTTTCTACAAATTTTCTTGTTGGGTTTCCTGGCACATTCCTTGGATATTCTTTTGACTGTAAAATAAATAAAAAAACTACAAAATAACAGAAGACTCTGGAAAAGACCGCAGGTGACATGCAAACAGCTCATACTGAGCCAAAACCCCTTCCTCCCTCCATCCCACCCTCTCTTCCCCTCCCTCCCTGCATCCCTTCTTCGCAGAGTCATCAACATCAAGAACAAAAGGGGGGCTTGTTGATATAGTAACTTCAGGGTGGGGGTGGGGAGGGGGGATTCTGCAGAAATATTCCATAATGGTGGAATGAATTTACTGCATCCTGGGACACAGAAAGCCTATATTCACATGCATTCCAATATAAGACCCCTTACCACCACACAGCTTTAGGCCTCAGAGGCAATTTACCGTGTGAATTGTGTTTTAAAGATTAAACCATTATATACGATTGTGAGATATCATAAAGGGTTTGCAGTTTACTTGGAGCACTTACCATTTCAAGACTGTTGGGCTATCCCACGAGAGGTGTAAAAATTATGAAATGACAAGAATCTGTGTCACTGTCTCCAAATTGAAGATTTCTCTTTGCGTGATTTGAATCAATTCCCAGCATTTGTTGAAACGTTCAGTGTGATGTTTAGTTTTTAAGCATGTTCTTTGTGTAAAATTTGGTCTAGATGTGGATGTTTGGAGGAGAATAAGGGGTCTTGCATGGGTCACTGATGCCACAGGCCTCAGGTGTACCAGGCAGTGTAGTTCACCAACCCTACAGGAGATCATACCAGGCAGGCTATGCAGCTAAGTAACTATACGTTACCACACCCCAGGTGGGTCAGGACACGAACAGAGGGAGGGGCACCCAGATAATCCACAAGACCAATGAGAGCATCATTAAGAGGATGTCAGGAGTATAGCTACAGTGTAGCTGGAGTATAACTGGAGGAGGCCCCCTCTAACTGGTGTCTGACTGGGCTTAGTTCTCAGCCAGATTCTAAATTGTCTGGTCATTTCGGTTAGTCTGTTGTTTGGAAACTGTGAATTATAATTATTTGGAGTCGAAGACAAAAGAGGCAGCTCTAACGGTGTCATGGCGGAGGCGGAGGAGAAGGGAGGTGATGGGGGATGAGGATCAGGCCAGGGTGACAGGCTAAGATGGAGGGACAACACACACAAGCATGCGCCAGACAACAGAGCATGCTCTGCACACAATAAGAAAAAAGAGAAGAAGGAAAGAAAGAAAGATAGAAAGGAAGGAGAGATCCAGAAGATCAAAGGCAGAGAAGGGAAAGGAAACGAAGAGTTTGTTGTGTCTGTCTCGTATACCCGACACACTCACCATCCTCAGTGGGAACATATATGTTGAGATAGAGGCAATCCTCGTTCTGGTCCTGGATATAGTTTGCCACTATGTCCAGGTTGAAGGTGAACCAGATGGGCATCATGATCTCAGGTACCGCATTGTGGATGTTCTGCGGGCACACAGGAGCGAAGCTTGTGGCGTTTTTGACACCCGACCAGGCCGAGGGTGGCTCGGGAGGCATGAAGCGCTTCTCCCCGACTGGGGCGGCGGCATAGGGCACCCCCATGTACTGGTCCACAGGCCCCAGGATCTCACTGGGCAAGGGGAACCTCACCCCCCGCAACTTCCCATATTGAGTGTTGACTGTTGGGTGGTAGTTTTGGGCCTGCACGACACACAAGCTCCAGCAGCATAATGTTAGTATCCACAAGGATGCCCTCAGGCTGGTGAGACGACTGCTGCTGGCACTGGGCCAATCCCACGAGGGCAGACAGTTTCTCCTTGGCGAAGACCACATGGTCCGTGTGTGAAAAAGAGCGACTGCGAGTGAACAACATAAAACGCCGGGGCTCTGCCCTCAGCAAACAAGACCCTCTCCTTCTCCTCCGCCTCCTCCTTTCTTTTCTTCACTCAGCCCTTCAGTCCAGGCCCCCTAGCTGTGACACTGGAGCTGGGAAGCTAAAAGGAGAAGAAAAAAGGGGAGGAAAAAGAGCAATGTCCTGTGAAGTTCCTCTCTCTTTCTCTTCGTCAAGCTCTTCATCCACTGTACTCTTGGCAGATCGCCTATCCTGTACTGTGAGGAATGAAGGAGAGAGGAAGCAGAGAGTGGAGAAGGACATAACAGCAGTGGGAGAGAACAGCAGAGGAGAGAAGGAGAGAGTGAGAAAGGAGAGAGGAGGAGTGAACAGGAATGAAGGTCAGAAGAGAAGATATGGGCAGGAAGAGGAAGGAGAAAAAAAGCAAGTATCGAGAATGAGGAGATAGGACAGGGAAGAGGAAGTAGAATAGAGGACGGAAGGAGGAAGAAAGGAAAAAACAGAAGGAGAGAGAAGACAAGAGTTAAAAACACAGACAGGCAAACCTGTACTAACATTATTTAAAAAATTCTCAGATTCATTGACTTGCTGAGTCCTTCTCTGCCGTGACATAAAACAGCTACCATCCACATGACAGACCACTTAGCACTGCCATCAATCTACACAATCAAGTGCTCGCCGGGGAAAACACAGGCAACACTGTTGTAAAACAGATCAGCTTCTACAAAACCTATTGGAAAGAAACATATAAAACTCTCAGTTCATATTTATCTACATGTAAATGTGCCTGTTTAGATGTACTGTATCTGTGAAAATGTCTATGTCAAAAGATTAAAGATTGAAAGGATAACAACAATTCAGGCACAGAATGAAGAAATGTCAACATGGACTGTTCAAATTACCAATGCATCCCGACCAAACACAGTAGTTTAGAGAGAAAATCACTACTGAATTACTCATGGGAACCTGAAAACATGACATTTTAATGTTTGGTCATTCAGTCAAGAAAAGGATGCCATGGAATACATGTTAAGTTCAGAGGTGTCAAAAGTATTCACATTCATTACTCAAGTAGAAGTATAGATACTACGGTTTAAAAATACTTCTGTAGAAGTTGAAGTATCAATTCAAGCTTTTTACTCAAGTAAAAGTATAAAAGTACTGGTTTCAAAACTACTTAAAGTATAAAAGTAAAAGTAGTAAGGGGAAAAATGCCATTAAGGACAAAAGCTTAGGCACAGGGGTCTATAATGCACGACCCCACCTTACCCCAAAAAAACATTTTTCCAAAGGCCATAATGACTTGTTATATTGAAATGTTAATGTTGAAAAATGTGGGCTGCACCTGTTTATGCCCATTGAAAATGAACGCATTAAAGAACCATATATGTGTAGCCTACTACTAAGCATTAACATGTGTTTCATGGAGCGCAAGATATGATGACTAGTTGCCTATAAGTATTGTAATGCTGCAAAAAGTCAAACTTCAGAGGCATGTTATCAATAGCCTTTATTCAAATTAGACGGCGAGTTTGTGAAAGCCATTAGCTCGTGGTAGCCTACTTGGGTGCGCAGAGCTTGCAGCGCATTCGAAAGGAGTTGTTTTTGCATCCAAACATGTCGAAAAATTCTTCAAGGTACGGCCAGGGATGTAGAAGGGTTGGCTAATCTTCCTAGCTACCAACCTCCTCGCTGGTGCTTGGTTCGGACATTTTGCTCGAGGTCTCTGCCACGGACATCTTCGTAGGCTACATACGTCTGCTATTTCCTTGCTGGAGTTTGACGTGATTTTGTGTCATGTGCAGGTGATGGATCACGTATAAACCAATAGGGTGTCGGAATAATATATGTTTATACTTCTCATCCAACCACCATCAAATTCACTCTATCCGGATGGCACGTTTTTTCTGGATAGTTTTTTTTGTGTGTTTTTTTGAACGATGACAAGCCGGAATGAAAACAAGCCGAACTGAAATTGGAGTAACGAGGCTATTTTAAAAATTTAAGGAGTAGAAAGTACAGATAACTGCGTGAAAATGTAAGGAGTAGAAGTAGAAAGTCGGCTGAAAAATAATTACTTCAGTAAAGTATAGATACCCAAAATTTCTACTTAAGTAAGGTAACGTTACTTGACACCTCTGGTTAAGTTACATCTCCATTGTCTGCCACCGAACACCAAACATTTACAGAGAATGAGAGAGAGCGAAAGAGAGAGGTGATGGTGTGGGGTAGAGAGAAAAAACGAAAGAGGTACATTTAGTCATTATAGGTAGGGAAGAGGCGAGGAAGTGCAAAGAATAGAGAGGACCAGTGACGGGGGAGAGGAGTGGGAGGAGCAGGGAACACAGTGACAGCACTGTAAATGCTAATCACCTGTCCTGTGTGGTGGGTGCAGCCGGTGCGGTGGGCAGGGCTGACAGGCATCCTCCGTGGTGCCAGGAACAACACCTCCCCACACTGGCCAATCAATTTTCAATTTCTGAGGCTTAAGGCCCCTCTAGAGCCATCACAGCCCTGTCTGAAACCCTGCAAGAGCCTTTGCTTCAGATTCCACCAAGCACCAACCTCTGCCCAGCCCTGGCCTTGCTTAACTCCATGCATGAGCTTTGACCTTAAAATCCGATTCAGCCCAAACCCAGCCCTTGCCCCTGCCTCATCCCCGCAAGATAACTCCTATTAACGTAGAGAGAGAAGTTCAAGGTTATTCCAGAATGACTGTGTGAAATATTTATAACGTAGTAGGGCTAGGGAGACCCACTACTATTGTAGTACACACAAACACATACACAAACATTGTGAATTTCTGAGTTTGTGCAAATTTCTTATTTTGAACGTGGTCAGATATTTGTGGATTGTGGTAGAATATAAATAATCTGGTGGTTCAATGCATGCAAAAATGTGCTTTTTTCATTTCTCTAAAGTTAAAATAATGCAATCTTCAGGTGTGAAAAAGTCTTTGTCTCCTAGAATGTTGCAATCAGATTAAAGTTAATGTGATTGCTAATTTGTGATTTCTACACTGAACAAGCAGCTCTTTATTAGAGTGGGCCCTGCCTGAAATAAATCAGACATATGCTCTTAGAATTAGAGTGAACTTGACAGCACAGCAGTAATAAAGTCAAGGGCATCATGCAAGGCATCAAGAAAGGAACATTTTGAAGATCTTTGCAAAAAGTTGTTGAAGCTTATCAGTCTGGAAAAGGTTACAAATTGATTTAAAAGGCAGGACTCCAACAAAGATACATATTATGCTAATTAGAGCCATATTATCCACAATCTTTCCAAGAACAAGGTGCAAAATTATCTGAGAAGTTACAAGAGACCTCAGAACAAAATCCAAAGATCATAAGTCCTGTCTCGCCTCAGCTGTTACGTTCCCCAGTATTGTGTTGTTGGTTGTTGGCAGGGAGTCAGGTGGCTGAGCGGTTAGGGATTCGGGCTAGTAATCTGAAGGTTGCCAGTTCGATTCCCGGCTGTGTAAAATGATGTTGTGTCCTTGGGCAAGGCACTTCACCCTACTTGCCTCGGGGGAATGTCCCTGTACTTACTGTAAGTCGCTCTGGATAAATGACTAAATGGGTGTGTGTGTGTGTGTGTGTGTGTGTGTGTGTGTGTGTGTGTGTGTGTGTGTGTGTGTGTGTGTGTGTGTGTGTGTGTGTGTGTGTGTGTGTGTGTGTGTGTGTGTGTGTGTGTGTGTGTGTGTGTGTGTTTCCCTTTTAGGTTCTCTCTCTGATTGGTGCTCTGGCCCCCCCCCCCCCTCATCAGTGACTGCAGCTGGTTTCAACCTCCACCCCCCTATATAAGCCTCTGCATGTCTCTGTCAAGGGGGAGCTGGCTGTTGGCTGTTTGCTGTGGTCTGTTATTGTGTTGCTCTCTGTGTTGCTGTCGCCGAACTTTGTGCTACATAGTTGTATTCGGTACTAAACCTATTTTCATTTGTTATCAGTCTGTGTGACACACTTAACGTGTATCTTTTCTGTTCCCAGGGGGAAGGGGAAAGCACCTTGGGAGTGTTTAGGCAAGAGGCCCATGGGCACCCATAGCTGTAACCTTGTCTAGGCACCTGGGCGTAAGACCTGGGCGGACCACCCCCTGTATTTTTGCTTAGTGCGCCGGCTGGCGTGTCAGTCAGGTGTGTGATTTCTTTAACCTCCTTTGCTTTGGTTCCGTCCAGCCCCTCTCCCCATATTACCGTGTTTGGGCAAATAAACAGCCTCCGTAAACGGTACCACAGTCTTTGTGTCCTCTCCTCACACCTACGACCCCACACCTGTTCTCTGACTCCACGGGGGGGGGGGCTTACTAGCAGCGGGGTGTTGCGTTCCCTCCAAGAAGCGTACGTAACATAATGGGGGCTCGTCCGGGATCTTGGATCCACGATACCCCGCTGCTCTGAGCTCTCTGTGGTTAGGGATTATGGTGTGGTGGTGTAGGGTTGTGAGGTTTGGTGTTGTGTAATTGTGTCAAGAGCATTTTGTGGTTCCAGAGTACGTTATGGCGGCCTCAGCCGTTTCCAGGTTTATAGATCTTTTGACCAGTTGGAGGGGTTGCTTAAAGAAGACCTTTTTGCTCTAGCTGGCCACTACCAGGTTTCTGTCCCTAAGCAAGCCCTTAAGGCTCGGCTCTTAGAGCTGGTCAGGGAAGGCCTAGAGGAAAAGGGAGTTTTGTTAGTAAAGGATGAAGTGAGTGTGAGCCCAGCAGAGGCTACTGCTGCACGGTTGGTGGATGGCCCAGGGGGGTAGGAACCCCCCCTTACATTGCCCTTGTATGATCCGTCCCCTTTTTCGGGGAGTTCGGCTGCTAGGCTCAAGGTGAGACTAGCTTGTTTGGAGATTGAGCAACGAGACAGGGATCAGACCAGGAAGTTTGAGCTTGAAATCAGAATGAAGGAGATAGATGCTGACAAGGAGGTGAGAATTCGACAGCTGGAGTTAGAGGCAGGCATCAGTGGGTCGTCTCATCATTCCCGTCAGCCGGATAAATTCGAAGTCAGCTAAAACATTGCTTTAGTGCCGCCTTTTCACAAGTCCGAGGTAGATTCCTACTTCTCAGCTTTTGAGCGTGTAGCCGCTGCATTAAAATGGCCACAAGACGTTTGGTCTCTCCTGTTGCAGTGCAAGTTGTCTGGGAAAGCCCAGGAAGTAGTAGCTGCTCTTTCCCTGAAAGACAGCTTGCGTTATGAAGTAGTTAAAGAAACCGTGCTGCGAGCTTACGAGTTGGTGCCTGAAGTGTACAGGCAGCGCTTCAGAAACCACAAAAAGCCCTTGCACAAACTTTTGTTGAGTTTGCACGAGATAGAGTCCTTGTTTGACTGTTGGTGTTTAGCCTGCAAAGCTAAAACCTTTGCTGATGTTAAGGAGTTAATGCTGTTGGAGGAGTTTAAGAATCACCTGCCCGACAGAGTCGTTGTTCATCTGAATGAACAGAAAGTTTTAACGTCCGGCCAAACACAGCGCCAGTGTCTGCTTCGGGAAATCCCTCCGATGACCATAGACCATTTAGAGACGCCTGTGAATGTTTTTACTGTCACCGAACAGGTCACGTGGTCGCGGATTGTCCGGTTCTGAAAAGCAAGCCGACCCATAAACCCAAAAGCATGGGTCTAGTGCAGACTAAGGCTTGTCGGTTGGACCAACTTGTTAGCCCAAAAGCTGTCCAACCGGATCCCGTCTATGCGCCATTTCTGTCAAATGGGTGTGTCTCCTTGACCGGACAAGTAGCTGGTCAGCAGCCCATACGAATCTTACGAGACACAGGGGCGGCGCAGTCCATAATAGTTACTGGTGTTTTACCTTGGTCCGACGATTCATATTGTGGCTCGCATGTCTTACTACAGGGTATCGAGACAAAAACCATTCCTGTACCGTTACACTGGGTCCACTTAGTGTCAGACTTGGTTTCAGGACGGTTCCGCGTTGGTGTGGTGTCCAAGCTGCCAGTGAAGGGAGTCACCTTGCTACTAGGGAACGATATCGCCGGCAGTAACGTTATCCCTGTGTTGGAGGTGGCAGACAATCCAGAAAGTACACCTGCAGACGACAAGTTAGTGCAGGAGTTTCCCCATGTATTTCCTGCTTGCGTGTTAACAAGGGCACAATCCCGCAAGCTGGGAGACATGGTGGATTTGTCCGATTCTATTTTTGAGAGTGTTGAGCAAGATCACACCAACCCGAGTAGTCAGTCCACGGAGCCCACGGTTTCTACTCCCGTAGAAGGTAGAGCGCCCCAGTTACACGAAACCCTTCTGTCAGTTACACCTGAAAAGGTGATCGAATGTCAACGAGAAGATGCTGGACTTAAGAAATTTTTTGCTTCTGTTAAGACTAGGGACACTGCCTACACACTGCAAGCAGGCGTGCTGACGCGTAAGTGGTCGAGTAACACTGGTGACGGCAGTGATGTAGTGTTGCAGGTGGTGGTCCCTAACCCGTTCCGACACCAGGTGCTGTTGCTCGCCCATGACCAGGCGTGGTCTGGGCATTTAGGAATTACAAAGACCTATAATCGAGTCCTTCGACATTTCTTCTGGCCAGGTTTGAAGTCCGATGTGGTCCAGTTCTGTAGAACTTGTCATGTGTGTCAACTCACTGGGAAAGCCAACCAAATCATTCCTCGGGCACCACTCTACCCGATTCCCGTGTTGGGGGAGCCATTTGAACGGGTGATCGTGGACTGTGTGGGTCCGTTGCCAAAAACCAGGTCCGGTAACCAGTTTTTTCTTACACTTATGTGCAGTGCTACTCGATACTATCCCTCTTCATACCATAACTGCTAAGACGGTTGTGAAGGCTCTCGTTAAGTTCTTTTCCACGTTTGTACTACCAAAGGTTATCCAAACCGATCAAGGAACCAACTTCATGTCTAAGCTGTTTGCCAGTGTGTTAAAGACATTGTCTGTTGCCCATCAGGTCTCCAGTCCATACCATCCGGAGAGTCAAGGAGCCCTTGAGCGCTGGCATCAGACGCTCAAAGCAATGCTGCGCAAGTACTGTATGAATACCTGTAACGACTGGGATGAGGGAGTGCCGTTCGTCCTGTTTGCCATCAGGGAAACTGTTCAAGAGTCCTTAGGTTTCAGCCCTGCTGACCTTGTGTTTGGTCACACACCACGGGGTCCGCTAAAAGTTTTGAAGGAGCATATCCTGTCTCCTGTACCTGGTAGCGCCCCTAAGAATGTGTTGGAGTACGTGAGTCAGATGCGGGAGAGACTGCATGCTGCGTGCGTGCTGGCCCAGGAGTCTGGCCCAAAAGCGTATGAAAGGCCGCTACGACAAGAAGGCTGTAAGCTGTTCTTTTAACCCAGGTGATCAAGTTTTAGTGTTGTTGCCTATCCCACAATGGACTCCCAGCAAACGAGGGAACAGGACAGTGTGTATGAGTGTGTGTGTCTGTATGTGTGTTTCTCTTAATCATGCACCATCTACTGTACCTATCATTCATTACACTCTCGGCACTTGATTCAAGTGGCAGGTGTCGAACCAATGATACAGTACACAGATGGATTATGCACACACACACACATACAGAAACCCCTACACACACTTCACATCCAGGACTTAATATAACTTCCTGTCAATACCATAATCTCAAAAATGCCATACACAATGTGTGGTATAGGAGATTTGGGGTAACATAACACAAAATATACTAGACTGACGAGTGGTGAAGAACTAGTGTGTAGAGATGGCAAGGCAATAAATGAAAATCATTATTTATTACATATTATGGATAAGGTGAAAATGGGGAAGAATGGTGCCAAAGGAAAAAAAACAAACAGAAGCAGTCCCAAACCTAAACTGCAACCTTATTTAACTACTAAATTAACTAACCAATACAAGAGTTGGCATGTCCCCCAGCTAACTAGGGTGTATAGACAAAAGCTACCTATGTACAGTGTGTATACCCATGGGCAGCCCTCACCTATACACCTTTTCTCCTGGAAATTAACCATGATGAAAATAATACTGAGTCAACACAACAGACGGAGGCAAACGTAACAACAGCTCAGTGACTGACGAACAAGCTGAAATCGGGATAATAATGAGAGACGTGCAGAACAATGCTGGTAGAATTACAAAGACACAAGAGAAGGGAGACACAGGACACAACAAAGGACAAACTATGTCCATAACAGCTAGTATGGTTATAGAGGATGTTTAAAGGACAGGACGCTTCTCCTCTCCATTCCTGTCTTCTCCTCTTATGGGATGGCATGAAGTAAGGTACGATATCCTCCACCAACAGATATATTGATTACCTTATTAGATTGGCCTTGAAGGCAGTAATAAATATAACAGGGTGAAGTGCGTGCGTGTGCATGTGTACGTACAGTGTGTGTGCAGGTGGTCTTGTTTATGTACTGCCCTTGTGGGGACCAAATGTCCTCACGAGTATAGTGAAGCATGATAAACTTGGCCTTGTGGGGACCTTAATAACTTCAAATGCTTTTTCTCAGGGGGTTTTAGGGTTAGAATTAGTGTTAGGGTCAGAATTAAAGGCAGGATAGGCACGTTTTACGAACCTAGCAATTTTAGCTTGAGTTAGAAATAATTCAAACCTGAATATCCCACTCCCTCCCTTCAAAGCCACTCCCCCAAAACACATGAATCCGCCGGCTGACTGCTTATGGGAGGTAGACAGACAGAAAGACAAGTAGCCCGTCTAACCATTGCATTTGGTCTGAATGGCGTCCAATCATTAGTGCGGGTCCGACCTTAATGTTTATTACAGTCCTGCGACACCCACAGATATTGGGCTGATAAAATGTTACAGTCAAACCATTCAATTTATTGGTTGCTATCAGGATGTGAAGTTTATTTCAGTAAATATGTCAAAAAATCGTTAAGCCTACACACACACACTCGGACCACATTGTGGACTGGAGCCAACCACTGCAGTTCTCCTATAAACACTAGCGCTAATCATCACACAAAGACCTAGTACATGACCTAGTGCTGGTGAAAAAACCCAGGGGCTGTGTTATCATCACTTTATATCATGCAGGGTTTTCTGGAACACACCTACTAACTTAGAAGTTGTATACAGTAATATGCCAACTTTCCCCCTAAAGACAGAGAGAGCATAAGAGAGAGAGAGAGAAAGAGATGGAAGCCTTGACATTAAATAGTGATTACATTGAGAGGTAGACAGTAAAAGATAGACAGAATGGAGTGAAAACAACAACAACAAAACTATGAGAGAGACAGGTTTGAAAGCCTTGATACTGAACTGAAGCAAAATTGATGGAGGATGGAGGGATAGAGAGGGAGGAGTGCTAGAGAACAAGATGGAGAATGACAAATACATAGTTAGAAAGAGGGAGAGAAAGAGAAAGGGGGAAGGAAGATGACTGATAGGAAGGCAGGAATTAATTAGAGCAGGCTGAGAACTACTGTAAGTGAATTGCTACATTAAGCTACAGTCGTGTGAAGCCCTCCTGTCTTATAACCCCTTTAGAAGGTAGAATCAGTCCTCTGCAACAACTTTTACTGTGTCTCCCCTACTGCTGAAGAGCTAGCCTGTCCATAGAGAACATCTCACACTTCCACTGCTGTAGAGCTAGCTTGTCCACAGAGAACAACCCACACTTGAAATGCTGACATTTTGCCAGTAAGGCACAGAGACACCTAACACACTGTTTACTACTGGTGCAGAGAGACACACATGCACACTCACACGCACGCACACACACACACACACACACACACACACACACACACACACACACACACACACACACACACACACACACACACACACACACACACACACACACACACACACACAAGGACACTAATTATAGCTGGTACGGCTGCTGGTCCAACAATGATATCAAAATGAACAAAGACAAGAAGAATAACTGTAATTTGTTCATTAACGTTTGCCTAATCAGCACCTGTTAGTGTGCGTGTGCTGTATTAATCCAAGTGTTTCCCTAGACTAATCCATATTGGGGCCCATCTGAGTGTGGCCCAGGTGTTCTGGCCCTGTACACAGACTGCCTCTCTGTATCTCGGCTCCAACACATGCTTATTTCAAACACGCAAACATGGAGTTTCAAAGCCCCTGCATAATCAATCATGTATGTACACAAAAGGCCCGCTCTGCCTCTCTTTCTCTCCCTCTCTGGTCCCGGTGCATTTTGAATAAGCTCCCAAGCCTGATGAACAACACACCGTTGCCGCACATTCAATCAAGGAGATTGGCATGTATCAGAAAAAAACTATGCAGTACAATAAAATGTAATGACCATTATACCAACCTGAAATCCAGGTTGGTATAAAGATTCTGGCAGACAAGCTGGATATGTCACAGAGGCTGGCCAAGATGAGGTGAACCCACTCCCTCCCATTTTCTCCTTTCTTCACTCCCTCACTTTCTCTTTTCACTGCCATTTTCCTTCCTTCATCCATCCTTGTTTCCTTCTTCCAGTCTTACATTTTTGTTCTCTGAACTCCCTTCCTCCCTGCCGAGTCCTTTTCTTCAAGGCCGTAATTCTAATATATATTGGGGGGGACACATCCCCCCCAATATTCAAATCTGGTCAAAATCTCCCCCCCCCCAATATATTGATATAAAAATATAAATGTGCTACGCTACGACAGGCAACCACGTACGCTGTCCGAAATTATAATAAATAAAAAAATGTGTCCCCCCCAATGTTGACTCCATGGCTACGGCCTTGCTTTGCTTCATCCTTCCTCTTTCCCCCAAGTTTATCCTTCCCTCCCTCCCCCTTCCTCTCTTCCTCAGACAGAGAGGGCCTATGCAGTCATTATTACTCAGGAAAGCTGGCATCATATCAAGGACAAAGAGGCAGCAGCAGCTCAGTCTGGCTGCTAATCACCTTACTGATGCTGCCGACAGGTTTAACGGTAGCAAGGCCGCAGAGAAGCAGCGGCTAATGCTAACAGTTAACCGCTGTTGCCGAAGATTCAGACTATGCTAACCTTTACATTAAAGTACAATAGTGACTAAAACGAATACTACTGCGGCTGGTGAACACTAATAGCTTCACTGCTGCTGCTTGGCTTTATATCCGCACCTTTTCCCCCCATTGCTCTGCAAGGCTGAGTAAACACTGCTGTGGGAATCACTACCAGAAGCTACAAGGCCAAGGACACTTAGCTCAGGAAACTTGGCAGGCCAAAAAATAAGCGCTTCCAGGTGAGCTAGCTGGTTAAGTTGTGTAGAGATGGAGTGTGCTGGGGCTGCGCAGCACAAATAGTGGGTGCTCCATTAAACTGCTGACTGGGCTGGAATAACTGTTTGTGCTTCCCGACAAAAATAATACTGTGGTGATGTGATCTAGAGCTTCCAAACTAGAGAAACAGCAAGCCCAACATCTCTCTCCTACCTCTCAATTCTCCCAGCTCTGCCTTGTCTGGACATGGCACATGTTGCAATGATAAACCTAAGACAGAGGGCATTGATATGGAAAACCAGAAGGACTTGAAGGGGCATCAATCAAAGTGTTAACTGTCTTTGTTGTAAAGAAAAGAGATGCAGATGGAAAAGCTTGCACATCTACAAAAAACAATGTTCAACCGGCAGCTCATCATCCCAGCACTTTTATTGATCCACCTTCTGAGGGTACCCCCTGCGGACCACCCTACTGAAGAATATTCAAAGTAGCTAATCGCTAAAGTGGCCCGCGGGAACCTTTACAGGAACCACAGGGGCCAGTATTCAGGCCTTCTCTAATCCACCACTGTGTAAACACATTAAGGCATTACAAACTGCATACTTAGTAGCCTAGCCTCCAAACCATTCTGTTACGGCAGTTCACAGTGTGTGGCTTCAGCAAAGCGTTCAACTGACACTGGATATCTAACTCTGCAGCAAAGGTACAGAATTATAAACCCAAACATCGGTCGGCAATGAATCTGACTCATGCTGTGAAACTCTAAAAACAAATGGAGTCATATCTATTATATAGCTCATTATATCTTAACACCTACTGCTGTATGATGCATTGTACTTATTATATTGTCAATTATCCAGTACAACAAAAAATTATAACATACATTAGAAACCAGATGTCAACGGGAGGATTTAAATGAGAGATTATAGATACAGACAGTCTAAATATTTTACTAGTAGTTGACCTCTTGATTCAAGATGGTGCCGCAAATGGCAGCCTCGGCCAGTCGGTGCGCGTTGTTTTGTTTAGTTTTGTCTCAGTGTTCTACCAAGATTCCCTGAGTTCTCTGAATCGGGACGTACTCCTCAACATAAGGCAAACAACTACGGATTTAATTCCCACTGTTCTGCTTCCTATAGCAGAATTAGAGGACAGTATAGTCAAAGCCACTCTCGTCTTTGTCCTAGCGGTGAAGCATTGTAGGAGAGGTAAACAGGCCGGTGCACTGGTGCGACTTCGTTGGCGTGGGGTTCGTACAGCGTTACCGGGAATTTCTCTCCAACGTGCGTTCGCTGAGCAACAAACTGGACGAACTTCAGCTACTGGTGTGGAAAAACAGAGACTTTCCTTCATCTTCCATTTGTGCTTCACGGAGACATGGCTGAGTGAACTGATCCCAGACTCTGCGTTACAACTAGCAGGGTTTAAACTTCGGCACATCGAAAAGCGGTGGTATTTGTTTTTACACCAACAGTGGCGAGTGTGAAGATGTGACAGTGAGTGTGGAGCGAGCAAATCCAGATTCCTTGGTTATTGTACTAGGCGACTTTAACAAAGGCAATCTCACCCATGATATCCCTAAATACAGACAATTCATTAAATGCCCAAGCAGAGAAGAACATATAAGAACACTTTGGATCACTGCTACACTACCGTCAGTAGAGCCTACCACGCCGTTTCCAGAGCAGCAGTAGGACACTCTGACCACCAGATTCCTGCATACAGGCAGAAACTAAAGCTCTGTAAACCTGCTCTGAGGACATCAAAACAGTGGACCAGGCGTGCTTGGACTGTACTGACTGGGATATGTTCACGACTGCTACCAATAGTCTGGATGAGCTCACGGAGGCTGTGACATCATACATCAGCTTCTGTGAGGACTGCTGTATACCAACACGCACCAGGGTGAGCTTCAACAACGACAAACCCTGGTTAACAGCTAAACTCAGAAGGCTGAGGTTGGACAAGGAGGAAGCGTTTAGGAGTGGGGATAGAGACAGATTCAAGGAGTCGAAGAACAGGTTTAGCAAGGCGGTGAGAAAGGCTAAACGACTATTCAGAGAGACTAAAACACCAGTTATCTGCTAACGACTCTGCTTCTGTCTGGAGAGGGCTCAGGCAAATCAACAACTACAAGCCCAGAGCCCCCCACACCGTTAACGACTCTCACCTGGCCAACGACCTGAACGAGTTCTACTGTCGATTTGAAAGACATTGGACTGTCCTGGACAACACCTTCCCACACGAGAGGCCTCCCCCCATCACCACATAGACAACTCTCTCCATTCAGGAAAGAGAAGTTAACAGATTCTTCAAGAGGCAGAACCCCCGCAAAGCAGCTGGGCCGGACTCTGTCTCTCCTGCCACCCTCAAGCATTGTGCTGACCAGCTGTCCAGTGTTCACCAGCATCTTCAACACCTCCCTGGAGACATGCCATGTGCCAGCCTATCTCAAGTCCTCAACCATCATCCCTGTGCCAAAAAAGCCAAGGCCAACAGGACTTAATGACTAAAGACCTGTCGCCCTGACCTATGTGGTAATTAAGTATTTTAAGCGCCTGGTGCTGGCACACCTCAAAGCCATCACGGACCCTCTCCTGGACCCCCTGCAGTTTGCCTACAGAGCCAACAGGGTTGCGTCCTTTCCCCTCTGCTCTTCTCCCTGTACACCAACAGCTGCACCTCCAGTCATCAGTCCGTCAAACTCCTTAAATTTGGGGACCGCACCACCCTCATTGGGCTCATCTCTGGTGGGGATGAGTAGGTGGGAAGCTGACAACCTGGTGACCTGGTGTAGCCAGAACAACTTAGAGCTCAATGCTCTTAAGACAGTGGAGATGGTTGTGGACTTCAGGAAGAACACAGCCCCACTCACCCCCATCACCCTGTGCGACTCCCCAGTCAACAGGGTGGAGTCCTTCCGCTGCCTGGGCACTATCCTCTCCCAGGACCTCAAGTGGGAACTGAACATCAGCTCCCTCACCAAGAAAGCACAACAGAGGATGTACTCCCTGCGGCAGCTGAATAAGTTCAACCTGCCAAAGATAATGATGGTGCACTTTTACACCGCCATCATTGAGTCCATCCTCACCTCCTCCATCACCATCTGGTACGCTGCTGCCACTGCCAAGGACAAGAGCAGACTGCAGCTTATCATCCGTGCTGCTGAGAAGGTGACCGGCTGCAATCTGCCTACCCTCGAAGACCTGCACACCTCGAGGACCCTGAGGCGAGCGAGGAAGATTGTGTCCGATTCCTCCCACCCTGGACACACTCTGTTTCAGCCACTTCCCTCCAGCAGAAGGCTGCGGTCCATCAGGACCAATGTTCCCTCAAAAAAAATTCTGCACTGGGCAAATAGAAATCTGTCTGAGCGCAAACCTCAGTCAGCCTACTGTGTGCAATTTGTGACCTGTTCTCAGCTGCAACCGATCAGCAGGCTATATAGAACGGCCTTAGCCCGTTCTATAAAGTAGCCTGTTATTAAAGTAGGGGATGGGTGATATGGACAAAATTACTATCATGATAATAATTACAGCAATATCTCATATAATTATATGATGCTGGCCTTTTCAGCAAGGCCAAGGACTCACACTGACTTTAACACTTTATCTGCACAAGACACCTTGCCCTATTGTATTTGTATAATATAGCTATTTTATATTTTATTGGGTGTGCTCAAGCCTTCGGCGAGAGCACAACCTTTGTTCTCTCACATATATATTATTATTAATGTTTATTTTCGCCCCCCTAAGGATCAGTCAATATTTGGACTACATAGACAACCTGGGTGTCAAAAGTTTCGTATTGGTAGCGATTGCGTTGGTTGTATTTTTATTTACGTTCCGTTGCATGGTTTAAGTAGAAATTGCGTTTTTGTGGTGAAAAGTGAAGCTAACGGTGGCTAATTTGCTAGCCACTGTCACTGACGTTACTAACGTCACTAACGTCACGAAAACACGCGTGCCTACCTGTAGCAGAACATTCGTTTCGCATCTGTTAACTTGGGGGATAGCTAGGCTAACTATATCTTTACTGCAAGGTAGCTGCAGAAACGCCACAAGCAAAGAGGCCAGGGTGATAACTATTTACTCATTTTACTTTGTGATGTGAAACACAATTGTGAAATGTAATGTACAATATTAGCTGATATTATTAAGGAAGTAGGCCCACGTCTACTTTCGGAAACGGTAGTCTACTATTTCACTGAAGCATTAGCATAATGACATTAGCCTCTGTTGCCCGGGCAACACATACTACATTGGTCTATGATGTATCTGTTTTCAGTCGTTAAAATAAACATTCCTCACAAATACATTTTCGTTGTAGGATTTATTATGACATTACATTACAAGTAAACGATTTGTTGGTGAAATTATCATTACCTGTGGTTACAAACCAGTGTTGCTCACTGCAACGCTGGAGCCTACGCGAGACACACTGCAAAAACATCTAGCACTACACAGCTGTTTAGGAAGTCAAACGTCTAACTACTAACCTGAACTTCATTGCCACAGCCTAAACTTTGTTCTGTTCATCTGTTCATAAAAAATAATTAATTTCAGCCTAAACCGTACAACGGAACGTTACATCCAATTCAACCAACGCAATCGCTACCAAGACGAGCACTGCCAGTCTAGTACTGTACTGTAGTAGTACAATTTACCGGGGCAGCTTCTCCACACAGGGCTATATCGCATTTTGCGTTGTTACTGACAATGATCGCTACCTGTGAGCTTTTTAACGAGCGATTTTCCACTAAATAAATGTCAAGCTTATTTAGGTTTTTGGGGGCATATTTTCAGTTAGCAGATGGTACTGTTTGAATTGCGATTCCATATTCTACTGCCGGTAACGTAGAATAATCTTCAAAGGGGGTACTTTATTAATGAAAGAATGCAATATGAGTAGGCTAAATGCCGGAAAATATCACGAGAAGGGAAAAACTTAAAAGGACGTTTAAGTAATAGAGATTAGGTCAATTTTTACACCGGTCTGCCAAATGTATTCGTTTTGATTCAGCTATGAGGCTGCCTCTTGCAGGGGAAATGAGAAGACATCTATTTCATTCTACACTTCACTCGTATTTTGATTTGTAAATGAGCAGCAAAAAAAAGATGCTTTTAAATCTATGTAATCTTTATAAATAATATGTATGCATTTTTATGTAAAATATACAGAAATATCAGTTGTAAAAATGTCATTAAAAAACGGACCCTGTGCAACCGACGCAAGCAAGCACACCCTACAATTTCCCCAGAAATTGTACCCTCTCTAGTTCTTCTTGTTTTACATATTTTAGCCCCTTAGTATTAGTTAGACTTGTACACTACATATTTAAGATTCTTATATGTTTAATGTATGCACCTTCCTTCCACAGTAAATTCCTTGTCTGTGTGAACTTTTATGGCGAATAAAACTAATTCTGATTCTGACCTCTCACACATCTGTACTCACCCCCCAATAAACTGCTAGAAGGACCTGGCTAATTTGTGTGTGTGGTCAGAGGAACCCTACAAACTCACCTTGGCCGAAATGAAATGTTCTATGTATCACAGAGTAGAGAGTTACAGTGTGCAGATGGAGGTGCAGGCCATTATATACTCATGTCGTTTCAGGTGGCAGTGGCTCTCTGGTGGTGTATGGGATAATAAGACTTTCAGGGTTGTGTTGAAGACTCCCCTGTATAACCCACTTATTCCCCAATTATATTTTAGGAAGTATTATGACAAAAATAAAGTTGTGGCGGCGGACATCTTGCAAAAATACAGTGTAAATAAAAAAAATAATCTGTATATTGTAGTTCTGATATGTTGTGACATGGCTAACAAGCAGAACAAATTGCTATGCAGAACTTTTTGTTGTTATTTCTGAATATGGCTCAAGGAAATGTAATGTTATTGAAGCATTGTCCTTTTTCTGTTATGGAAAATAGCAGACAAACAAAGACTGTCATCAGGGTGAGTCAAGCCTTTGAGAGTCTGATCGCTCTGAGGGGGACACTTAGCTAGCCCAATTTCAAAGCAGCATTGATTCACATTTGGAACAGAGTGTGTATAAGAGCTTTCATTTACAACATGTTACTTTATTTGTTCCTAAGATGAAACATTCACATCATCCAGCCTGATGGAAAAGCACATTTGTTTATTTATGTAACAATACCAAAAAGAGAAGGTTAAGGTATCACAATGAAACCAAATCATGTATTAGTAGGCCTATGCTATGTAGTGTAGGATGGGAGGAGGACATTAATCTCAGTGCCTTTTATAAGATAAATGACAGCTTTAATCTGAGGTGAGCAAGCCAAAGCCATCATTACAGTATGTGGATGACCTAAAAACAGAGCACCAGATTCCACCCAAACATAAAGAAAGAAAGAAAGAAAGAAAAGGAAGCAGAAAAAACAACATGACCCAGATGTTAATTGTAAAATAATAGCAGAACAAGTTTGTTTAGCCAGTGTGGTGATGCTAATACTAACATGGGGAGTCAGATGGCTGAGCGGTTAGGGGATCGGGCTTGCCGGGTTAGATTCTTGGCTGTGCAAAATGACATTGTGTCCTTCAACCTACTTGCCTCGGGGGAATGTCCCTGTTCTTACTGTAAGTCGCTCTGGATAAGAGCGTCTGCTAAATGACTAAATGTAATGTAATATAATTTATGTTTACTCATTTAGCACTAGCAGAAACTTCTATCCAAAGCAACTTACAAACAGTGCATACAGTAAAATATGTGGGGACTGTGGGACTTGAACCGACAATGTACAACGTTGCAGGATATAACTTGACATCCATGTTCTGGGTGGGAATCAAACCCCCGATATAAGTGTGCACAAGGCATATTACAATGATAACGCATAACAGTGAGCCACCGATAAACACAGATAAAATGGAATGCAGTTAATTTCCTACCAAGCATGGTGTTTTGTCCCGTATGCAAGTGTATCTCACTTTAACATGTTCTCATAGAGTAGCGCATTGCTTTCTTCCCTCAGGAAATAGTATTGCAGCATATATATCTATCAGTTCCTGGCTTCCACACGTTCCTCAGGCATGCGCTGCACTCATAATCACCACCAACGCCAGCTCACAGATATCACTGGCACAGCTGAAGCACAGCAGCCTCAAGTGAAGAAAAAAAAAAGTAAAATGGGTATCAATTAACTTGAAGAGGAATATCCGGAAAATAACACATAGGGGTATTATTCCACTTTACACTCCTCTATTATATTGATTTTCTGTAAATAAATAAATGAAAAGGCGTGACTTGTTGGTTTCAATGTGGGGAGCAAACCGATGCCAGCAGCACACAGTGTTTTGTTTATTTTATTTATTTATTTGTTCTATTTACATGCAAATGTCTGGTATAGTTACAGAGACGAGAGTGTTGAATCAAGAAAATGGAGGTGCCAGTGTGCATTGTTGTGTGACAAGCAGGATTTCTGAGTACACAACTGAAAGCCAAGATCTATACGAGTGCACTTGACACAGCAAAACCCCTGGCATCTATTTTTCATCGAAAACATCAATAGATTCATGAACATTATGTCGCTGGAGCCAGTCGCTCCACAGGCACGAGGTTAGAGAACACCATAGCTAAATGAAGTCCGTCTGGAATACACGACGCCTGTTCGGAGTTCCATGAGACTGTAATTGAGTTTGCAACTGTGGGTAGACGGTGGTCTGCTTTTAACTAAAGGTTAGTAGTGGTGCAAGGCCTCCAAAGGTAAGAGGTTTCCCGTATCAGAGCTAAACATGATTACCATGTAGTATAGCATCCAGCCACGTCTTAATAGATGCTGCCACGCTAATGAGGGCGTGACCTTCATCTGTAGCAGAGCTATGGAAACATCCGTGCATCTCATTAACCAACGTTTCCGTTTTGTGCTGTGGGTGCATATGGCCAGCATAACCGAAGCTGATCAACATTACTGATGCCCTGATATGTGTGTCAGGTTGTCAGGCATCATCCACTAACAAACCACCAGAGACACTGAAACGGCTAAGCACAGACCAAGCAAGCATTAGCGTTATGTGACTATGTAGAAAAGAATCGTTCAATTACATCTTCAATCCCCTGCAAAGCCCTCTTTCTCAATAACTGATCAATTCCATCAAAACCGTCATACATCTAAACTTTGTCTCTGCATTCCAGTCTTAATTCGTCCATTACAGCTGGGTTAACAGCTTTAGCCAGGTGGGTTTAGAGAAGATGTGTGGGGATTAGACATCTGATATCAATCTGCCCAGCTGAACCAACACCTTATCCAGAGCCATCCAAAGCTCTGGCTGCTTTCCCCATTGATCCCAGCCAGGCTTGGGCTTCAGCTCTGGGCAAGGCTGTAGCCGGAAGGGACCCTAAAGCTCCACAAAATGGCTAATCTGAAATTAATACATCCAGCGGAAAAGCTGGTCTACTGCTGGCAGGTGTTACAGTATGAGCTGGCTTGCTGGCAGGCTGGGGAGCAGGAGGAGAGGGCTGGGGAGAGAAAAAGGGGAGGAGAGGAAGAGGAGGATATGCCAGAAGGGGTTTTGGAGTGATACGGAGTTGTTGTTTCCTTTCCAATTCCTCTCTTTCAGTGTGCTGTCGAGGAAGGAATCTCTCTGTTCCTTGCTTCGCCTCCTCACAGCCGAACCTGGCTTTTCTACCTGCTCAGTTCCAAGTCCAGCTTCAAGGGCCACCTTGAAGGCCTGTGTTCTGTCTTCCAGGCAGGGAGGAGAACAGAAAAGGATAACCAGCCACAGGTCTCAGCGCCAACACTCATCTGCATTCAGGGAAATGACTAACTAAGGGACACATTTAGACAGGCTGGAGGAGACTGAATACATTTGACTTTCAAACAGAGCGAGAGAGAGGCAGAGAGAAAGAGAGATAGAGAGCACAATAAGAGACAAAGGGAAAGTGAAAGAGGAGTGGAGACACAAAGACAAACTGTCAGACAGACAATCATACAGATGGAAATGTGACAAAGGTGCATTCCTTCAACATCACAGGTGGAGGAGGGAAGGGGAGTCAGGAAAGGGGTCGCCCCGGTGGCGACACTGGCGGCATGGGCAGATGGGTCTCTGACCATCACCTCTTCATTCTCCCTTTCTAATCCCGTCTGAAAGCCTATCTGGCCTGTCAGGCCGCCTCGCAAATTGGCTGCTGCTCCTTGTGATTGATTAAAGTACTGTAACCCAGCTTCATCACATGGGCCTAGACCCAGTATTTCTGCCAAATCTATTAGGTAATGCATCCTTTGTCATTGCTGCGCTTGGACTCTTCTCTTTTTTGGGGGGTCTGTGTGTGTGCATGTGTCTTAGAGGACTCGCAGTAGAAAGATCCATTTAGCATATTTCTTGGTGCGTAGAGAAGCGACAGCGAGCACCGCTCACTCTTATCTGGCACACTGATAGCACAGCTGCTCTCAGATCAAACACAGCACCGCGCTGAGGCACACTACAGCTAGCTTTACAGGGAATGCGACATGAAGAGAAAATACTTACATATTTGTCACTCAAACCCAAAAGAGTGTGCATACAGATAGGCTGGAAACAAATATAATATGACTCTGCATCCCCTCAATAGGCTTTTACACTGATCATTCAACACTGATTTAATGATACGGATTTAAGTCTAAGAGGAGGGGAAAGGAGAGGAGAGAAAAGAAGAGTAGACAAAATGAGAGGAAGCCCTGGTATTATTGCTGACTGGGTCCTAGACACAGCACTGAAAAGTGTCTCTTCCAAGACATTATTCACACACACACACACAAATACATACAGCATAATGACCGGGAGAGAGGAGTGGCCTTTACTGTAGCATTCTCTGATACAGGCAGAAATTGCAGCCCTCCATGGTCTTAAGGCACTCAAGGTCACAATCAGGCGCCATACCTGACAGCACCACAGCTAGCCAACGCCATAAACACCAGATCTGTCCACTCTTACACACTGCATAGAAGAGGGCTATGATGTACAGTCAACTGCCTACTGTACATACTATTTTCCTAACATTTTCCATGAAAAAAAATTCTGGTTCTTCCCAAGCATTGAAGATAGTACAGCTGTATGTGTGTTTGTGTGTAGGTGTGCATGTGCCTCAGAGGTTCAAGGGGCTTGCTTATCAAGTGATGTTTAGAAACGGTGATAAGGAGTGACACTCTGAAAACAATCTGTCCGTCACTGCAGGACCATCACTTACACACACAAGCACACAAATACACATACTGTAGTAGAAAACAATACATCTCCTAACCTCTCCTCTGCCTCAATCTCTATCTACTTATTTTGTCTCCTCTCCTAGCTGATTCTCTCCCTTGGCCTTTCCCTCAAACTCTATCTCTCTCTCTATCACTGCATCTATCTCTGTCTCGTCCAGAGAAGTAGGCCACGTCCACATACAGCATCAGAACCAACAACAGCTTTGGCCTGGGGTGCCTGTCCCTGGATTGTACAGTCCACAGCTACCACAACATCTCTCTCTCCTCTCTCTCTCTCTTTAATGCCCCCCTCCCTCTATATCCCACACCATCTCTTAATGTGTCTCATTCCATTTCCCACTCCCTCTACCTCTCTTTCCTTAATCTTACACTCTGTCCTTTTCTTTTTCTCCTTTCAATCTCACAGACAATCCCTCACCTCAATAAATGTCCAACCCTAATCCGAACTGCAGGCCGTACATTTTGTGTAAAGAAACATTGAAAAAAAACACACAAACCACACCCTCTCTACTTGTCGTATGCTAATAGATGATCTGTATCTCCCTCTCAGTAGGTGTACCACAGAGTTTTATAGCATAACAACATCTGGATGTTTGTGAGATGGCTTGCTATGTCACTTCCCATTAAAACCTGCACAATCAAACAATCAGGCAGAAGAATATGATTTTTTTCTTCAGCTGTCGATGTACCAGCCAGCTGTAAACCTTGTCAGGTGGGGCTATTATACTGTTTGTTTGTCAGCGTAAAACTAGTCTATGTACTCGGATGTTTATTATTTTTGTAAAAACATGTGTAGACCCCTTGGGTAGGCACTAGGTAGCAATAATATATATGTGCAATGCAAGGAAATATGTACAGTTGTATTCCATCATTGTATAAACATCAGTTAGTTACTATATTTAAACGTCCACAACACTGCTACCTAGTGTTGCATATACAGTACCAGTCAAAAGTTTGGACACATTTTCCCATTCAATTACACATTTTGTGTCCAAACTTTTGACTGTTACTGTAATTGGTGGTACTGTACTTCTGGTTCAGCAATCTCAAAAAACACTTGTGCACCAAACATTTTTTGGTTTGAACTAAAACTATTACACAAGTAAAAAATTCCATTGGGAAACAAAAAGTATTCTCAAAAGGCTTTTGGAGAAAGTTCTCCTTGTCAAAATGGCCCGGTTGTTGTTTTTGTTATTGTGGTTAAGGTTGTTGTTACTGTGGTTATTGTTGTTGTTAGTGTGGTTATTGTTGTATTGTGGTTATGGTTGTTGTTATTGTATTGTGGTAGTTCGAATCTGAATGCTCTTATGTGCACAGCTAGAACAACAATCAAAGACAAAATATCTCTGAGCATCTTGTGCCTTAGAGCTCTGAATAGACACCACATACACAAGTACATATACAAACACACACATAAATACACAGCAACCATCAATGTCAACTAGCATGTCACATAGCTACTACTAGTTATCCTCACAGTGCACAGAAACACAGGCTAGCACAGAGCCCTGTGGTGTGTATGTCATGCCGAATGTTTTACGAGCTCAGTGAGATAAAGTGCTGAGGTGAAGTGAGGTGAATTTCTTTTCTAAGCAGCTCAGCAAAGCAACAATGAAATGTATTTTATGTAAAGGCAAACATTGTACTTGGCTACCAAACCTTTCCTGAGAAGCATAACCTCACCTTCATACCATGAGGGGATTTTCTGTATGAATGTGTGTGTGTGTGTGTGTGTGCGAGCAGATATTACATGTGTTTCACAAGAAATTATGAGACAGGACTTTTTATTGTTGTTTCTAAACTGACTATAGACCCAGATTGACAAGACTCTGGAGTGGAGCTCTGCTCATCAAAGACCAGGGCTTGTTTGTTACTTTCGTAGCATGCAATTGGCTGGTAGTGATGCCTGTCATTGATAAGGAACTAGAGAACACATGCATACATAAAACTACTGGCTACCAACCAGACAGAATACGGCAACTGACTCCATACAGTACACCGCACCAACATTAACATAAACAAGAGGACCTTGAATTGCACAACCTTGAATCGATAGAGGTGCACTTCACCCATTCTGCTGTCTGATTACATCTACCAATGCTGTTTATCTGATAGAACGTCCACCTTCTCTATTCTGTCTCCAGTAATGCATCTTCTGTGGAGGCTAGGATGCCAGCCCAGGATGAGAATCCACAATTTGAGAATCCCTCCTCTTTTCTTCTGCCATCTTTTCTCTTATGTCTTTTATCTCCTCTCACCTCTTCTTACCTCCCTTCCTTAAATTTTTTCTCTCCTCGCCTCTCCGCTTCCTTTGCCACGGCCGTCAGATGGGTGACAAATACAGCACATGAGACAGTCTGTTTTGTAATCGCTTTGCTTGTATGAACTTGCAGTATTTAGCTTGGATCTTGTGAATATGTTTCTGTCCTTCGGCCTCTGTCTTTGAAACGGCCATGTTTTCATCCATGGTGGCCATACAGCACATAAATACTCCCTTTTATTAGAACGTCTCACCTGCCTAGATGTAGCACAGACATGCTGAAGCCTTGTCTGAGTATTGTTTGTAGGCTAGCAGCGAGGGTGAGGGTGGGTCCCAGACTATACACCACCAGCGCTTAGCATTTTAACCCTGTTTGACGGGTGCTTTCACTCTGCTTTGAACAATTTAACGTAATGAAAGAAAGAAAATACGTTTTACAGGGCATGAAACCTCTGCTAATGGATTTGATTGGACAGAACTTTGCATGAGTCCCAGCTGTTTTATAAATTTTGTTTATCGGTTTTGTTGCTGTGCCGCAGAGCATTAACATGAAGAGAAAAGTGGGCCACAGAGACACAAAGCACAGCCGTCCCTGAGGAAATATGTCACATCTTTTGTGATAAGGCTTTACCATTCACGCTCCTCCATGTTCAGCTACAGGGGGCCCGGCAGGGAACAAAGACAGAGATATGCTTTATTAGGTCAACTCTGAGTTACTTTACATAGTGGTGATCCCGGCTCAGTTAAAACATCAGAGAACAATCATTAAGATGTAGCCCAGAGGAGAGTCTTACCTGGGGGAGAGGGAGAAAGGAGAGAGAGCAAAATAGAGAGAGGACCAGCTAGGACCTGCAGAACTTTGTATGTCTAGCAGTGAAAATCGCAGAATCCCACATAACTAATTACACAATTAAAATGACTAAATCTTGCATGTTGAAATCTGTTGGTTTTACTGATGAAAATCACTCACACAAACATTTTCTCAAAAGAACTTTCATTTTCCATACCACAAATAAAGTACTCCATCAGCATGGTGTTTTCAGAGAGTACAGGGTCCAGACAGCAGTTAAAGAGCTTCTCAAAATTCCATCCTACAGGCGTTTTATTTTACTGTGCAGATATCAGAACGAGCTTGAAAGAGCCACGGACCAAAGAGAATAGTAGATGAGAATGCCACTGATTTTGAGGTTGTCAAAACACTAAATCATTTAGTCATTTTGGACTACAGGTGCTGAAATTCAAATAAAACTGAAAAGAAACCTGCAAAAATGCTTTTTTTAGGGCCCAGAGCTTGCTTGTCAGAGGATTTATCGTGGCTTATGTTTCTCCAACTTTAATCTCTCTCTCTGTCTCTCTCTGTCTCTCTCAGTTCATCATAATTTTACTATCCAGCCTGGACACTGTGCTGTCCGCACCTCTATTAGGTCAACCACTCAGAATGACACTGAGAGGGTGTCCTGTGGGTCTATAGCCCTGCCTCTCCTCCCCCAACCTGCTCTCTACTCCCTCTCTTCCTTCTCCTCTCTCCCCTCTTCTCCCTCTGTCTCTTCCCCATTGTTAAAATTGGAGGGTAAAATAGTACCCTCTTCTCTTGCTCTGAACAGGCAATCATGGAGGACAGGAAATGTGTTGCACTCTAACTTCTCACTTATTCTGAGTCCCACAGAGTTGTCATAGTGAGTGATTATGGGTTTGGGTGTGCAGAAGTTAGGCTTTTTTAGGGAGTGTGTGTGTGGGGGGATGAAATCCCTCCCACCTACTTATGGGATCATAAAAGTGCCAGAATGACGCCTGTGGCACTTCACTGACACTGACATGTGTCCACCCACATAATCTCCATCAACTACCCACCTAACTACTGTATTCATCACTCCGTTCAATTAAAGATGCCCTCTGATCCATCACTTCACGTAAGAAAGCTCCAAACACACACATCACACACACAACACAAACACACGTACACAAACACACATACACACGTGAATTTGGACGATGAGAAACACGACAGCCAGCGGTGAGTCGCAGAGGGAACATCACGGCAGGAGGATTAGGATGCAGAGACACCAATCACATAGAGCATATAGTAAAGTACTGGTTAACTCAAATGGCTAATGTGAAATGCCTAATTATGTAAGAAACGTCATTCTAATTTCATTAAGCTTTAACTAACACACAAATTATGCAGTAAAGATCTTAATCAGCCTTCATTAAGAGCCAGGATAGAAGGATTTGTCCTCTAAAAACAGGATCAATGTCAGCAAAAAAAGGCATCCCACTTTTTAATTTCCTTTCTTAGTAAATTTGTCAGATTGATATCTAGTCAATTTCCCAGGGCCTGTTATTAAACAGGCCAAGTAGTGGTGTGGAGATATTGGTGGAGCAGAGCTCTAATTGTGGAGGATGGACTCCTTTGGGGAGCAGTATCGTGCGGGCACAGATGGGCTCTGTGCTCGGTGGAGGAATCTCTGTATCCTCAAAGGCTAAATCGGGCAGCTTTGCCAAACTGACAGGCTAAAAATAGAACTCAGTTAAGAGTGGGCCTAGATCCTAGCATCAAAATAACCGCAACCTAAGACAGACGCACAGAAACCCTCCAACAAAACTACAGCACAGGGAGGAGACAGAGGAAGCTGGCTGTTCATACAAGGTGATAAAAAACAAGTAAATCCCACACAAACAAAGCCCTGTCCTCCTGTATGCCGTGTACTACACTGTACACAACCGTACACTACATGTTGTATACATTTACTGCATGTTGTATCTTATGTTATCTTATTTATGTTATACAGTGCATACTTTTTAATGTATCTGTGTATATTTAGCATGTTGAATACTATTTAAAATGCAGACTAAGTAGTAAGCTAAATTCTGCATGATGCAGTCTGTACATAATTTGCCTATAAAACACTTTAAATGTTAGGTTTCTTGCACAAACTAGGAATATACATATATATGTACAAGACACTTTTTGATATGACTAAACTAACAGGCTAAAATAGCAAGCTACAGCTAGCAGCTGAAAATAACAGGCTAAACTATAGACCTGGTATTGTACCCAAGGACCAGATGTCCTTGGGTACAATATGGAAGGTAATATTAGAGACCCTGATGCTGAAACACTACGCCAGTTCTGTGACCTTTACACAGACGCACAAACACACACACACGGACACACTCACAGTAATGTATACGGTGAAACACAGACAGGGATTTTGCACAATTGTTCACACATACAAACAGGCACACAAACATATACACACATGCACAAGCACAGAAACACACATACTTCTGAAGAATCTCCTGATGGTGTGACACATTATGAATGCACAAGGTACACTGAGGGGGGTTATTTGTCTGTTTCTGTGTGTCTGTGTGTTTGTATGAGCTTGCAGGAGAGAGGGGCATAGAGAGAAAAAGAGAGAGAGTACGATTAGAGGCCAGTGTCTGCTTTTGCCTCTGGCTGTGTGAGTGTATGATGGGCAACCAGGGACGAAAAAGAGAAAGAGTGAGAAAGAAAGAAAGAAAGAAAGAAAGGAGAGAAAAAATGAGAAGGAGAGAGTGAGTAGCGTGTGAGATGAGAGAGCAAATAGACAACGAGCAAAGAGAAAGAGAGAGAGAAACGGGAATCAAAGAGACATGGAGTGAAGGAGAGACAGAGAGAAAGGAGAGTCCATTAATCTCTTACATTCCAGCAGTCATTTCCACTCTTCATCACTAGCAGCATGTGCTCTCTGAGATTTAAAATATTTAAATCTGTAATCTGTCAGTATTATGAGGTTAACACACACCAGTGACACCACTGTCTTATCTCTCACCCTTCTCTTGCCCTCACACAACCGGAACATACAGCCCACACACACACACACACACAACCCGCACATACAGTAATATACACAGAGACACAACACTCACATACTGTACAAACACACACCACATACATACACACCACATATACCGCACACACACACACACACAGACACACCCTACACACAGACTGACACACACACACACCCCACACATCCACACACTACCTTATGGGCTCTGGTCTGACCAGACAGCTAGGGTCTGAGTTCATTGCTATTTCAACCAGAGCAGCACCACTCGAGTCAGGAGGGAAGCTAATGAAAAAAAATACTATAAAGAAGAAGAAAGCAGACTATAAATACTCACACAGTCGAGGGTAAAGCTGTCTGTAAATCTGAGGTGGTAAGTAATGTTTCCCCGTGTGTAGGTGACCTAGTGACTCTGGAGGTGGCCTCCTGGATTGTTGCATCTTCTGGAGTTCCAGGCACTCGTTCACAGTCTTACACAGGGATGGGGATAGTCTTACCGATGAGGCTGGGGATAAATGTCAAAACTGGGACTTGCAACTGTGGTGTACAAGCTGTGGATGTCACACACACATACACAATACAGATGTTACACACACACATACTACAGATGTCATACACACACACAACAGATGTTAGACACACACACGCTGCAGATGGTACACACAAGTAGCACACGCACACTCGTGTGCACCAACATGCACAAACACATTACAGATGTCACACACTGATATGTCACATAAGCAGTGCCAACACATCCACAATACAATCTCACACACATCACAATTGTCACATACACACACACTATACATGCGTCACCAGCACACTCCTTCCGTCCCCATTATTCCCATTGCTGTCCTGTCATATGCGGCACCACAAACCGACAGACCAGCATTCCCCCTTAAAAACCCAGAATTAATAAAGCAGAGTGAATCAACTGAATGGGATTAAGCCTGTGAAGGATAGTGACCCACATTGGAGGATTGGCTTGATGGAGGCACTTCAGCGTAGCTCCATGTCATGTCTTCGTGAGGCACTCCCCTGACTAAGCTCCTTAAAGAGGCTGCCCCAGGAGGAACTGTGGCAGGCTGGAGGTACACACTCAGCCCTTATCGGCACTAATTTACCCCAGGAATTATACCCCTCATTCCTCCCTGTGCCTCTGTCTTTGTTCCAGGAATTCAACCCCTCCCTCCCTCACAACTCATGAAATTATACCCTTCATACCCTTTCTCCCTTATCACTGTGGCTATCTGTTCTAATTCCAGGAGTGATACTGCTCCATCGCCTCTTTCCCTGATTCCCTGTCCTGGAATGCAGTGGGACTCTGTACCCGACATCAAACACTCGCAGCTGCCCCTCACAAAAACACTAACTGTGAAATAGATTTGTTAAATCGGTGGTGATTTTTGGGTGCACTGTACCGTTGTAATCTGCATCCCAACTTTCACCTCCTGTCACAAGTGTTTCCCCCAGCTGACACTTGTTTGCAAACATTTGTGTCAAAAAAAGCCATAATCCCCAAGCCAACTGCCTTAAATAAACAGATTTTCATAGAACCTCTGTGTGGTTGTACTCTTTGCTTTATTGGAAATTACGGCGGGAATCTCTCCTGATATGACTGTGTCTATGAAACAACTACAAGCATCGGTGGACGTCCTCCTCATCATCTCTCTTCTCCATCTCTCTCCCTCACTGTGACAACACTCCTATCTCTATATCCGTCCTCTCGTTCACTTCCTCACACACACACACACCTCTCTCTTCTCTCTACCGCTCCCTCTCTCCATCTCTTACTACTTCACTACTCTCTCCACACTATGCATTTTTAAAAGGCTCTCTACTCTTTTAAATGGAAAACAATCAGAAATAGCTCCTCTCTTACTCTTTTCCACTGCGTACTACGATGGACGTCCTTGATTTAAACCCAAAAGCCCTGTTCTCTGAGGCTTTGATTCTGGTGTGGCTGTGCGTGTTTTTTTTTTTTTTTTACAAAGCTCAAACTTCTGGCAGACAGAAAGGGGAGACACACAGAGCGACATCTGTTAAGTAGACAGAGTGACAATGTCCAGAGGCATCTTGTTTAGCAGATAGACTCTGTTCCCTGGCACAGACACCCAGTAGTCAAGGGATATGTTCTCGGTCAACAGACAATGCAGAATAATCAGTGTGCTCTCATATACAACTACAGGCACTGGCTAGCTATGTGTCTCAAGGATTTGCTATTGCACACACCATACACGATCATGTCATTGAATTATTCAATCTCTTAAACATACTTCTGAATGCTGCTATTACCAAAATTACATTCCCATTAAGAATGACTAAACCTGCCTGTGCATAGGCTTTCCATTAGAAGAGCTAAATGCAAAATAGACAAAATCTGGAAGTGTTGAAACATAATGGTTCCGTTAAGAGGCGGGCTTATAATTTGACAGCCAGCAGAAACGGCATCCTCTCTCCCTAAAGAGGAGACAGGCTTTCTCTCTCTCTCTCCGGTAATCACCCTTTATATCCATGGCTTTGGCTGCCGGGATTAGGAGCATGCTCTCTCTCCATCGTCCTCCATACACACCAATTTGACTTGGCATTAAGAGATGTGACTTATTTTTTGCCTCGTCAGCACCCCAAGACGCTGTTGTGAAGAGCACTTAAAGAATCCAGAGAATTCTCAGATGATTTCCATTTTAAGTGGCTATAGCTTAAAGATTGAATTATCTCTCTAAATGATTCTGCCCCGTACATCTCCCTCCCCTCCTGAATCTGCACAACACACCCACCCATGCAGTGACACACTCATACGCGTGCATCTGAACATGGATATCTGAAAACATCCATCTCAATATTACATCTGTTTTGTTGTCAAACCTCGGGACATGTCATTTTCAGATTAGAGTTTGTTCAGGCATCGCCACTCCGGAAGCCCCTCTATCTGTCGGGCTGTACCTGGGAGGTGTCGGTCTCTCATCTGCATAGGCTCATAGACCAGAGATATGACATCCACATCACCACTTTCCCCGTTTGTTTATCTTACAGCAATGTGTCAGCAAAAAGGAGAGGAGAAAAGCAGAAACGGTTGCAGGTTTGGCCTGGGGGGCATTTTGCATGTCTGTCGGTGTGTGTGTGTGTGTGGGGGGGGGTGGAGGGGTAGAAGTCTTGGGGCTGCTTTTGGAAATATAAGAAATCTTTTCAGACAAGGTCAGGGAAACCCTGTCAGGGAAAATGTAGTTCCTGTTCCATGTAGCTCACTGACGACACCTCAAATGCAATAAGCAGGGTTATAAAACACACACACACCTCCGTCTCACCCCTCTTCCTCCTGTTCCGTATTTCGCGGCTATAACTGGGGTTACATTATGAAAATTGCATGTGCACTCACACAACCACACACACGCACAAACACAGAAGTGCATGTGTTTGCACTCTTTATCGTACATGAGTGCAATACCAACGTGAAGCTGTGATGCAAGTACACCACCTCGCCCACCACTCTCCACTGCCTGCGTGGTCCTGCAGCCTCCTTGTAAAGTAAGAGTTGTTAAATGCTGAACAGCAGGAGTCACCAGTCATGAAACAGGCAGACAGCAATGTCCTCACCCAGGTGTATCCATTTAAGGGCAAAAGCCAGAATTACCTTTCAGCAGACAGACGTTTTCAGGAGTGAGGCCCTGCCAAGCTGAGAGGTTACACCACTGCAAACAACACAAGCCTGACTCCCAACCTCCCTAGTCTGGTTCTCTGCTGCGCACTGAGATTACCTTGAGTACCTACGTTGTTCTGAAGTTTGTGTGTCCAAGCGAGAGAGTGTGTGGACGTGTTTGCTTGTGTGTGCGTAGGTGTGAGTCAATTTAGATATCCTCTGCACTTTTTCACTTGGACATCAAATGTTGCCATGATCATGATCTAAACATGCCAAGAACGGACTGTATTTTCAAAGAGAGGGGAATCGGATTTGAAACTGCAGGGACGTAAAAAAAAAAGGTTTACGAGGCTGGAATACAAATAGAAAGAGGGACAGAGTGAAGCGGTAGCATGCATAATCCACCACATAATACTACCAGCACACTTAACATCTAAATGGACACAATACACATTGGCAATGGAGATCAGCCTACATGCAACGGATCACAGTAAAATTCCACAGAATTCAAATCTGAAAGCAAGTGAGATCAGGATGAAACTGGTTGTTTTTTACAGGCCTTGTGAGGGCAAACTGTGCATCCCCCTCAGCAAAACTAAACATCATGTTACAAAGATGAACTTGACTACAAAAGGAATTGCAAATATCTTAGCATCTTAGCCTATAGCCTATTTTTGGCTAAGCAAAACGTTACTTATTCAAGGGTCACCATGACAACTCTTGCACTACATTTTCTCTTCCCTCTCTCCTTTTTGCGATTCAACTCTCACACACTTAATTATTCCTTCAACCAACCACTACAATGGGCCCATTTAACTAGGAAACTGCTCTTGGAGATTTGAGAGGAGTGAGATGAAGCAGGACAGAACAAGAATGCATAAAAACTAGATTTTCTCTTGCCCATAACTTTTCTCCAATAACTGTTCAAGTCATAAGACTATGGCTAGCCTACCTCACGACATAAATCCGTATATCCGTCAACTAGATCCAGCAATACCATATTAATACTGTGCATTAATAGCCTGGATCGAGCCACTAAGATGGCAAAATGTTATCTTAACAACATCAATGTTTTGATTAGGTTTAAGGTGGGCGAGACAACGAGTCAAGTAGGAATAAAAGCTAGTTGGAGCAATATTGTGCCTGTACGGTTATAGCTCAAAGTCTATAATAACTACGAATATAACTAGCCTATGACTTCCATAGATAGCGGTAGCTTTCATACCTGATATTACGGTTAACTTAAAGAAAGCTTCCACAGAACGACGTTTGTCAATTATGTCTATAACTCTGGCAGTTTTGACAAGGAATGTTTATCAAAAATCTCAAAAAGCAGGATAATGTAGCCTTTTGCCCGTCTTGACTAGAAACGCAAAAGAAAACACCCGATACATTTAAAAAAATAAACTTGCACATACGCCGCTGGAAGGAGATGATTTGTTACCACCTCCTCAAACTCTACATTTAGCTCAGAAACAGATTACATTCGAACATTACAGGCCTAGGTTTAAGACATGGGTTATGTGCGCACTGTGGACATTTAGATCGGCGCAATAACCTCTAAACCACAGGAATGGATACACTGTAACGCACGATCCGTTGTAGGCTACCTAAGTAACAAGTGCTTCATCACAAGCTGTAACAGCCCGGTATTGGAATCATATCACTTTCTCCTTTCATTACTGCGTAAATGTAACACGTAACATAATACTTGAAAGTTTCAAACAAAATCACACAAGCCCTCGTTCCCGTTTTCAAATGAGACTCAAACAATTACCAACATAAACCTAAAATCTGCACCGGCTTCATGCGCGGCATAAAAAATAAAACCCAACATGCATGCAATCATGATATGCGGCTGATTGAAGTGTGGTGTCTTTCTAACTATTGGAACCTAATTTGGTCAAAACGAACAAGTCACTGGACAGCTATAAAGACATCCAATAATAAAAAAAAACACATCCTAAAGAAAACAGTTTTCCCGGACCAGCGTGAGTATTGCTGTGACTCACCTGCCTTGACGAGACGCCAATTCCCCCATTCCTGTTATTTTCTTAAACATTAAAGACTGGCACAGTATCTATTCTCTCAATACTTCATGTTTTTCCCATCTATCCTTGCACTCTACCGTCGAGGTGATCTTTTGCATGTCCTTTTAACGTAAAGATCCTTCAGCATCCTCTCTCCGTTGAAAATGTTCGTGCTTTTGCCCTCTGTTTCCTTCGGTGCTCAGTCCCCGCGCGTTTGATGTTCTAGCCACCACTCTTCGTGAGGTCTCTCCACAAGAGCTCCACGAGAGCGCGCTGCGCGACCTCAGATAATTTTTCGGGTGCGCCAATGGAGACGAGTTACTAGGTAACCACACATCATACATGAAAAGTAGGAGCAGGCGGGGGGAAGTGTTTTTTAGACTTGTTAAAGAGAAGATGACTAGAGCCTTACATCATGATTCTGTTTTCCGCTAATGAGGCGGGGATCACGTTGGATTGGCACAGCATGATACCCTCAAATCCCCCAACGGATTGGAATGGGTTGTGAACTCCAATGATAGATACCTTTAAGTCTACAAGTCAGAAACCATAAGACATAATTTCAAGGTTTCATTAACTGTGCTCTTTTCATTTGTGGCCTACTTTTAAATCAACAGAAAGCGATGTCTTATTTACATACATGCATCCGTTTGCATTTATTGTCCATTTGGATATAGCTTTGCCTGACGTAACGCATACCCACATGGGTCCAGCATACATGGGTTACAGCCATTCACTTGCTTGAGCATTTCTGTCAAGTGCCTCTGTGGTTGGCCCTCTGTAATAGCTGTCTCTTCGATATGAGGTTGTAAAAGCGGTACCAAAGAGACTTTACAGTGTTTCCCTTAGGATTTCTTTTCGGGGGGCAGTGGCACTGTCAGGGGGGCAGAGGGGGCCACAGCCACCCTGAAAAAATAGCTGGGCCTGTTGGAAAAATTGAATATGTAAACTTTTATCCTGTATAAGAATGATACTGTGTTTAGCTTTGTGTGCAAGGAGAGGCTACCCCTGAATTAACTCTATGCTTATGCAAACATACAAGACCTACAACCAATCAGAGCAACCTAGTATGTTGTTTGTTGAAAACAAATTCAACCCAAGCGCTCTTTCGTGACGTGGTTGATTGCGTTACTGTTGATCATCTGTCCATCATCATATAAAGCCCGCCCTGACAATTTTATTGGTCCGAACAGCTCATGTTCGGACATAGTTTTTCCCTAACCGAGCGACCCCAGACCAAACTTCCCGACCAAATTGTTTTACATTTACATTTTGTCATTTAGCAGATCCAGAGCGACTTACAGTAAGTACAGGGACATTCCCCCGAGGCAAGTAGGGTGAAGTGCCTTGCCCAAGGACACAACGTCTTTTGGCACGGCCAGGAATCAAACTGGCAACCTTCAGATTACTAGCCCGATTCCTTAACCGCTCAGCCACCTGACTCCCTACACCCTTTTCGTGGGCAGGGCTAAGTTCGGCTGGCACCCAGGCTACCTGTAAACTGCTGCTAGCCCTCAATTTAAATTTAAATTGTTGTTACTATGTTATATGTTCTTTTTTTATCTTGTATGACCGTCTACTGCGTAGATGTTGCCTGCCAGGTTTATAAGAATTTCACTGCTCTGATGACGCTAAGCTACTTTGACGTTAGCGGACGAATCACAGCCAAGGGGTATCCGTAAAATGACGGACGGATAGTCAGGAAAATCAGGAGATGCACGTAGAGCTCTCCGAGGGGCTCGGAGAGGGTGTTCCACATCGGAGAGGGCGTTCCCTGTGTCCGTCTCCGTGAAAACGGAGTAGCCTTAAAGGCCGAATTATACTACTCCGACTCTGTTACGGACAGACAGACGGACGGAGTCGGACGGATTCGGTGAATTTATAGTACTCCGAAGGCTGTGGGTGCTGAAAACAATTCACCGCCAGAAGAGTAGGTGGCGCTGCACTGCGATGCTAGCTAGGTTATCGAAAAGTCTGAGCAAATTTACAAATTATTAATCATCAATAAAATAAGCACATTTTCAGGAACTACACTGCCCATTTCTTGTAACATTTAAATTCAGATGCTGATTTACATGTATTGTTTAGCTGAAATATGAATTGTAAAAACTTACAGCAATGGCGGTCAAAGGATTCTGTTCGTCTTGTTGGTCACGGCAACCCCGCCCCCGCCCCTGACGCAAGCGATTCTTAATACGGACCAATCACAGCCAAGGGGTATCCGTAAAATGACGGACGGACAGACGGATAGTCAGGAAAATCAGGAGGTGCATGTAGAGCTCTCCGAGGGGCTCGGAGAGGGTGTTCCACGTCGGAGAGGGCGTTCCCTGTGTCCGTGTCTGTGAAAACGGCGTAGTATAAATCGGCCTTTAGGCTTACGACGCTTTCGGGAAACGCAGCCCAGATATATACATTTACATGTATTCATTTAGCAGACGCTTTTATCCAAAGCAACTTCCAAAAAACATTGCGGGAAGCCAAAACATGAAGCATTCATTGTGATAAGCAACCAAGTGCCAATGGGAAGAAACATAAGGGCAAGTAGTTAAACAAGTTACAAATTAAACAACATGAACCTCAAAAGTGCAAGAGTGTACCTGTAGGAAAGCAAGCAACAAAAATATAATTTACAGCGAGTACAAGTAGTTAATTCAGTTACAACTAACCAAGAAGTGCAACGAGTCCCTCATTAAGTGTCATTGTGTTCCTGGAGGAAATAAACAAACAGTATACAGTACACATATTATATACACTCATCCATACATACATATGGATCAGTCAATTGAAGGGGGTGGAGTGGTGCAAATGTATAGCAACATTGTAATGCATTTTGCTATTGCCATGCGACCGATTTTGTTTCGATTGTGTTAATGTTGATGCAACAGTTGATTGATGTTGATTAAACAGAATATGGAAATCCGTTATTGCAAATTGTGTTATTTACAAAATTTAAGTAGGCTATAAGAGTCAAAAATATAACATTCATGTTAACATACTAACGCATTACATTATAATTCTCACTAGGTAAAAGCAGGTCAAATTGCTCTGTCTAACTGTAGCTAATTGTTGCAGGTGTTGATTCCGGACAAACTGGTAGAGGACGAGGAGGACAAGTACGAGGAGGAGGATGAAGCGGAGGAATAGGAGGAGGATGAGGGGGAGGAATAAGAGGAGGGGGAGGGGTTGACACAATCAAAATATAAGAAAGTTAATTCAGTTAATTCAGGTTCAGTTAATTCAGGTTAATTCAGGCTAATTCATGGCCCACTCAATGTCCCCGCCGGGGACATTGAGTGGGCCATGTTCCGGGCCTCCATTGTTGAGGCGGCTCACCGGAGCTGCGGACGCAAGGCGGTCGGTGCATGTCGCGGCGGTAACCCTTGGACCCGGTGGTGGACGCCGGAGATGAGGGATGCCGTCAATCTGAAGAAGGAGGCCTATCGGACTTTATTGGCTGGTAGGACTCCAGAGGCAGCTGATGTGTACCGGCAGGCCAAGCGGAATGCGGCTTTGGCAGTCGCGGAGGCAAAAACCCGGGCGTGGGAGGAGTTCGGCGAGGCCATGGAGAATGACTTCCGAACGGCTTCGAAAAGGTTCTGGACCACCATCCGGCAACTCAGGAGGGGGAAGCAGTGCACTGTCAACGCTGTATATGGTGGGGATGGTGCGCTGCTGACCTCGATGGGGGAGGTCCTAGATCGGTGGAAGGAATACTTTGAAGACCTCCTTAATTCCACCAACACGCTTTCCGACGTGGAGGCAGAGTCTGGGGACATCGGGGGGGCCCTTCTATCTCTGGGGCTGAGGTCGCCGAGGTGGTTGAAAAGCTCCGCGGTGGCAGGGCCCCTGGGGTGGATGAGGTCCGCCCGGAGTTCCTTAAGGCTCTGGATGTTGTGGGGCTGTCTTGGTTGACACGACTCTGCAACATCGCGTGGACATCAGGGACAGTGCCTCTGGACTGGGGTGGTGGTTCCCCTCTTTAAAAAGGGGGACCGGAGGGTGTGCTCCAACTTTAGGGGGATCACACTCCTCAGCCTCCCTGGGAAAGTCTATTCAGGGGTTCTGGAGAGGAGGGTCCGTCGGATTGTCGAACCTCGGATTCAGGAGGAGCAATGTGGTTTTCGTCCTGGCCATGGAACTGTGGACCAGCTCTACACCCTCGGCAGGGTCCTGGAGGGTGCATGGGAGTTCGCCCAACCAGTCTACACATGTTTTGTGGATTTGGAAAAGGCGTTCGACCGTGTCCCTCGGGGGCTCATGTGGGGGGTGCTCCGGGAGTACGGGGTACCGGATTCCCTGATCGGGCCTGTCCGGTCCCTGTACGACCAATGCCAGAGTTTGGTCCGCATTGCCGGCAGTAAGTCGAACTTGTTCCCGGTGAGGGTTGGACTCCGCCAGGGCTGCCCTTTGTCACCGATTCTGTTCCTAACTTATATGGACAGAATTTCTAGGCGCAGCCAGGGCGTTGAGGGGGTTTGGTTTGGTGACCTCAGGATCGGGTCGCTGCTTTTTGCGGATGATGTGGTCCTGATGGCTTCGTCGGGCCATGACCTTCAGCTCTCACTGGAGCGGTTCGCAACCGAATGCAAAGCGGCTGGGATGGGAATCAGCACCTCCAAATCTGAGGCCATGGTTATCGACCGGAAAAGGGTGGAGTGCAATCTCCGGGTCGGGCAGGAGATCTTGACCCAAGCGGAGGAGTTCAAGTATCTCGGGGTCTTGTTCACGAGTGAGGGAAGAATGGAGCACCAGATCGACAGGCGGATCAGTGCCGCGTCCGCAGTGATGCGGGCTCTGCATCGGTCCGTTGTGGTGAAGAAGGAGCTGAGTCGAAAGGCGAAGCTCTCTATTTACCAGTCGATCTACGTTCCTACCCTCACCTATGGTCACGAACTGTGGGTAGTGACCGAAAGAACGAGATCGCGAATACAAGCGGCCGAAATGAGTTTTCTCCGCAGGGTGTCCGGGCTCTCCCTTAGAGATAGGGTGAGAAGCTCGGTCATCCGGGAGGGGCTCAGAGTAGAACCGCTGCTCCTCCGCGTCGAGAGGGGCCAGTTGAGGTGGCTCGGGCATCTGATAAGGATGCCTCCTGGACGCCTCCCTGGTGAGGTGTTCTGGGCACGTCCCACTGGGAAGAGGCCCCGGGGAAGACCCAGGACACGCTGGAGGGACTATGTCTCTCGGCTGGCCTGGGAATGCCTCGGGGTCCTCCAGCAAGAGCTGGTGGAAGTGGCCGGGGAGAGGGAAGTCTGGGCCTCCCTGCTTAGGTTGCTGCCCCCGCGACCCGACCCCCGGAAAAGCGGCAGATGATGGATGGATGGAGTTTAAGTGAACACATTCAGTTTAGTTTTGCACTATAGGCTACAATTTACTAGGTAATATGCATTATATACTTTGTATACAAAAAATATCCATTAAATGCATAAATGTGACTATAAATTAAGGTTGAGAAATTGATCCTGCATTTGGTATGTGAAAGTCCCCAGCATAACCTCTGCTACCAAATCTGGGGACATACCCCTGGGGACGAATTCCCCTAGCCAAAGGCAGGCTAGGGGAACTCATATTAATGTTAAATAACCTCCTAAACTTAACATTTCATGTCATGGGACCTTTAATAACAGACGTCATTACAATGATTGAGCCAGTTGTCATAATTGCAGGCCTAATTTACCATACAGCGCTTGTACATTTGCAATGTGGTCCATTTTATTCCACTTTATATTGTCGCTCTGTTCGCTATCCAGCCCCTTCGAAAGCAGCTGATTATCGGTTGTAATAGCGAATTCGCTTCTAAATAACTAAACAATTCCATATTTTCCTTACTACTAATTTCATTTCGAATTTCAATCGCATCAGTTCAATCGCAGTAGCCTAGCTAATGCACTCCGTTGGATTATAATAAGGACACCTGCAAAATATTAACTTTGCAAAGTGCACGGTTCTTGAGACAATGTTATTAGAAAACTCGCTGCAGTAGTGATGGGTCGTTCGCGAATGAACTTGTAGGTGAACGTCGGGAGCTGGCTTGCATATCTGAAGAGCCGACTCTATTTTTAATAGATTAATATAGCCTATAAAAATATATAGCAGCTAAATTGGTCAATAGGTAGCTAGCTAGAGGTCGAGTTTCAGGGTACTTGCCGCCGAGTGAGACCCTGGCTTTGTTTACATAATTAGGGCCATTGTAGAATTTGGTTAAATCAGCCCTGACTTCTGTAATCAGATTCAGAGCGAATAGTGTCTTACTGAGTGTACTTCGTGACTGCCATCTTGACTGTAAGTAACCAGAGTTTGTTTCATTCATTTGTGTTGAGCTAAAACTCTGTCTCAAGGATAGAGGTTAAGGGTATAGCAGCTAAATTGGTCAACAGGTAGCTAGCTAGAGGTCGAGTTTCAGGGTACTTGCCGCCGAGTGAGACCCTGGCTTTGTTTACATAATTAGGGCCATTGTCAGCTGCGCCTTTAGCATATTTAAGGTGGCTAGCACTGCAGAGGCAGCCTCGGTGCACGAAGACTCGGTCGAACAAAGACAGGGAGTCTACCTGGGGGAGTCCACCGAGGATGGCCGACGAGGCGGATCACCTCTTCTGATAAGTATCACCCTATTTGTATTCTATTCTACATAGAACATATTCATAGCTAGCATGTGTTTCTTCAGCATTCCCGCTCATTACACCACTCGCAGACGTAGACGTAGATATGTCACAAAGTATATACGGTCCACTTCTAATCTTAGCTACCTATCCAGATCTTCTCCACCTGCCCTTTCTATTTCTATTGGGCTCTGGAACTGCCAGTCTGCTGTGAACAAAGCAGACTTCATCCCGGCGTTTGCATCCCATGCTTCTCTTCACGCCCTTGCGCTGACAGAGACATGGACCCGCCCAGAGAACACTGCAACTCCAGCTGCTCTCTCCGTCAACCACTCGTTCTCTCACTCACCCCGCTCAACTGGTCGAGGTGGTGGGACAGGTTTGCTTCTTTCCCCACATATTAAATACACATCCACCCCACTCTCTGTTACTGCCAAATCATTTGAACACCATTATGTGATGCTAACTGATCCTATCAAAGCATTTTTAGTTGTCCTCTACCGTCCACCAGGGCCGCTAGCCGACTTTGTGGAGGAGCTGGACATGCTCCTCAGCGTCCTCCCTGATGATGGAACACCGCTGATACTCCTTGGGGACTTCAACATTCACCTCGAAGGAACGCAGGCCGTCGACTTCAAGTCTCTTCTGACTTCCTTCGACCTGAAGCTGCTGAACACACCGGCGACCCACAAGGCAGGAAAACAGCTCGACCTCATCCTGACACGTAACTGTATCGCTGACTTAACCTCTGTAACCCCACTACACATTTCTGATCACTCCTTCATCCAATTCTCTGTCTCTCTCCCTCCAACTCCTCCCACCTCCCCTCCCCTCGTAACTTTCCGCCGCAACCTCCGCTCCCTATCCCCCTCCCATTTCTCCTCCATTGTAACATCCTCCCTCCCTCCCATTGACGAGTTTATGTGCCACCCCACTGACACTGCCACCAACACCCTGTTATCCACACTAACTGCATCACTCGACACTCTCTGTCCCCTGTCAACCAGGCCTGCCCGATCTTCTCCTTCCTGCCCGTGGCTCACGGATGTGATTCGTGCAGAACGGTCCATCCTTCGGGCAGCTGAGAGGAGATGGCGCAAGTCCAAAGACAGTCTGGACCTCGATAAGTATCACTCCCTCATCAAATCCTTCTCTGCCCGCATAACTGATGCTAAAACCCACTACTTCCTGAACAAAATTAACTCTGCCTCAAACCCTCACAAACTTTTCTCTACCTTCTCCACCCTTCTTAACCCACCTCCCCCACCCTCCCCCTCCACCCTGACAGCAGACGACTTCTCCTCCTTCTTTGAGAAAAAAGTTGCTGACATTAGCAGTCGGTTCCCTGAACCCACCTTTCCTACCCACTCACCCCCTATGACTGACCCAACTAAATGTCTAAACTCTTTCTCTCCCCTGTCCGAGGCAGAGCTCTCTGACCTCATTCTCTCTCATCGCCCCACCTCCTGTCCCCTTGATCCAGTCCCCTCCCCTCTCTTTCAAACCATCTCTCCCTCCATCATAACTTTTCTTCTCCATGTCCTTAACTCTTCTCTTACTTCCGGCACTTTCCCCTCTGCCTTCAAACAGGCCAGAGTTAGCCCTCTACTCAAAAAACCCTCCCTTAACCCTGCCATCCTCCAGTACTACAGACCGGTATCACTACTACCCTTCTTTTCTAAAACAATTGAACGTGCCGTATCTAACCAACTGTCAAACTTCCTCTCTCAGAACAACCTGCTTGACCCCAACCAATCGGGCTTCAAGACTGGTCACTCCACAGAAACTGCCCTCCTGTCAGTCACCACTGCCCTTCAGTCTGCCAGAGCGGCTTCGAGGTCATCCGTCATCATTCTGCTGGACCTTTCTGCAGCGTTTGATACGGTTAACCATCAGATCCTGCTGGCCAGACTTTCTGAGATGGGCATCACTGGCACTGCACTTCAGTGGATCTCATCCTACCTGTCGGGAAGATCCTACCAGGTCTCCTGGGGAGGCAAAGTGTCAGGCCCCCGCCAGCTCTCCACTGGTGTCCCACAGGGCTCTGTCCTTGGACCCCTCCTCTTCTCCCTCTACACCACCTCGCTTGGACCAATCATCACCTCCCATGGCTTCTCCTACCACTGCTATGCTGACGACACGCAGCTGTACCTGTCGTTCCCCCCGACTGATCCGGGGATCTCAGCTAGGATCGAGGCCTGTCTCACAGATATCTCCGCCTGGATGACCGAGCACCACCTCCAGCTGAACCTCGCCAAAACAGAACTCCTCATCATCCCGGCCAAACCCTCCATCTCCCACGATCTCTCAATCACCCTGGGATCGGCGACGGTGACCCCTTCATCCTCTGCCAGGAACCTCGGGGTGACCATGGATGACGAGCTCTCCCTCACAGCCCACATTGCTGCGGTCTTCCGGTCGTGTAGATTCACCCTCTACAACATCCGGAAGATCAGGAGATACCTGTCTGAGCATTCCACCCAGCTGCTAGTCCAAGCACTTGTCCTCTCAAAGCTTGACTACTGCAACTCGCTGCTCGCCGGTCTCCCGGCATGCGCAACCCGCCCTCTCCAGAGGATTCAGAATGCGGCAGCCCATCTGGTCTTCAATCTACCCAGACACTCCCATGTTACCCCACTCCTCATCTCCCTCCACTGGCTTCCCATCACGGCCCGTATCAGATTCAAGACTCTGGTACTGACCTTCCGAGCGGTGAACGGGACTGCACCCGACTACATCAAGTCTCTCCTGCAGCCTTACACCCCCACCCGCCACCTATGGTCTTCTTCTGACAACCGTCTGGTGGTCCCACCGCTCAAGAGCGCCCGGTCCCAACACAAGCTCTTCTCCTGTCTGGCCCCCCAATGGTGGAATCAACTCCCCACCTCCATCAGGGACACTGACTGTCTCCCCACCTTCAAGAAAAGGCTCAAGACGCACTTGTTCCGGGAGTACAACGGCACTTAGGAATGCTTGGCTGGACCTGATGTTAGTTTCCTCCAGGATCACAATGACTCGTATTGAGAGACTTGTTGCTCTTGTTGGTTCGTGGTGACGGTTTTCTTGTACTCGCTGTGAAATATTTTACTGTTGATTGTTGTTTTGTCTTCTTTTCTACAGGTACACTCTTGCACTTTTTGAATTTCATGTTGTTTAATTGTAACTTGTTTAACTGCTTGCTCTTATGGTTCTTCCCTTTGGCACTTATTTGGTTTTTCACAATGTATGCTTCATGTTTTGGATGCTCGCAATGTTTGGGGCTATCTTGTTGTTATGATCAGTGACCTATGCTCTTTTGTAAAGCTCTCTCTTGGAAGTCGCTTTGGATAAAAACATCTGCTAAATGCATAAATGTAAATGTAATTAATAATTTAATTCAAATTGTTTTCACACCTATCATAGTCAAATTCATAGTTAAAAATTTTTTTTTTTAGAGCACAGATTCCTTTAATTAATAGAGAGATAAACGTCAACGTGTTGTTGCGAAGAACTATTGTTAAGTAATATGGACAATAAGAGCACAGACTCTTGACGGTCTGCCGACAGGGACCTTGGGAGAAAAGTATCTTCGCGCCTCTTTCTCAAATGCATGGAGAAGCTGTGAGAGAACAGACGTCTTCTAAGTCTCTTTATTTTCTCCTGTGTCTGAAGGTAAATAACTCAAACGTTTATTGAGAAAAGTGTACAAATTTGACAACATACAAGCAATAACAAGGTAGGCTACTGGGGGAGTACCCTGGTTGAAGGATGTAGCCTAATTATTTTCAGTTCATGGCCTATTTGAGTTTTCCTTTGGTTTATAATATCTGTCTTGGCCTATGCGGTCGGTGAATTTAAGGGATGGCTTCATTTATGTTAATCTAACAAGTTAATATATTTGAAGTTAATGAACAAAGCATTTATTTGGTAATGTTTACATTTACATTTAGCAGACGCTCTTATCCAGAGCGACTTACAGTATGTACAGGGACATTCCCCCCGAGGCAAGTAGGGTGAAGTGCCTTGCCCAAGGACACAACGTCATTTTGCACAGCCGGGAATCGAACCTGTAACCTTCAGATTACGAGTCCGACTCCCTCACCGCTCAGCCATCTGACTCTAATTAGTATGACCAATTAATTGACCAAATGTTCAATTAGTAAAGTGTTTAAAGGAATAATGCTCACTCTAACCACGTTTGGCGCTTTGGAAATGAGGGTGTTAAACAAGTTCATGGAAGATTGGAAGCTATTGTAACACGTCTGTTAAAAATAAGGAATGTGTGATAATATTTTGTTGCTATTGATGAAAATTAACTGTGTTGAAACTGACATTAATTGATTGGTTAAAAATAAAGACATGCATGAAGAAGCCCTGAATGTTAACGTCTATCAACAACAGCATAATACAATTCCTGAAATTCATATGGCTTTCGATTTCGGTGTGCCACCGTCGGTGGTCCCGGTCTGGCCACCCATATGAAAAATGTCTGGGACGGTAGACCAAAATGTTGCCTCCCATTCATTTTCAATTGAAATCACGTAACAGGGTGAGATACCTGGCAACGCGATACCTGGCAACGCGATGATACCTGGCAACGCGATGATACCTGGCAACGCGACCAGGTAGCCTAGCAGGCGAAGGGAACCTTATTCTATGTGTTTATATGGGCATTTGTGAACAGCAATACCAGTATGTTGCCAGTCAAAACAAAACCAGCTAGCATAACACAGCTAGCACAGTATATGCAAGGAAATTATAGACCTATATAACTAGACCAAGCTACCGAGGTCTTTAAAGATGGCGTCCCTGTTCATTTCTATGGAAAGTGCTCAGTGAGGCAAGCAAGAGCATGAAACACCATCTTTCCAGTTCCGGCTTGTCGGGTTTTGCGCAGAACAGTGGTTCGCCTTGTTCCTAGCTCCAAGGCTCGTACACGCTCGCAACTAGCTGGACACGTCATACTTTGCGACAACCAGTCGCGAGCGTGTGAGCTAAAGCATTGCAGTAGAGTCAGAAAACTGTACAAGTCCGATCAAGAAGCACATCATGAGAATTTTATGGAAATCAATGCTATTAGTACTGTATAGTAGGGGAGGGAATCCTTTGGTACCTCACGATTCCATTCAAATCGATTCTTGGGTTCATGGATCAAAAAAACATTTTTTTATAAAAAAAACAAACAATACATTTGTGAATCAATGTGAATTGCTAGAAGACTGAATCGCGATTCAAATGTGAATCGATTCTTTCTCCCACCCCTACTGTATAGTATTCCTTTCACTTGGTTTTTCGAAATATAGACCTGTTCTAGTTGGAACTCACCAAATATGTTGTTCTTTTTGCTTCGTGTTTTTAGTATGACTGCCTAAGTATTGTGTTCGATTAAAGAAACGGTAAACTTGAATATCTGGTTCCGTCTTTAGTCTAAGTTAAAAAGTTAAAAAAATATGTTACTATTATGATGATGAGGTGTTGCTTTATTGTGGCGTTAACTGACATAACGTTACATAACCATAACAATATTGTGGTTATCAGACATAGGCAGTGTTGGGGTAGTTACTCAAAAAAAGTAATAGATTACACATTAATAGTTACTTTTTTTTAAAGTAATGCTTTACTTTACTAGATTACTCACTGCTGAAAGTAACTAGTTACACTACTAGTTACATTACTTTTGGATTACTCCGTAACATCACCTGAGATGCACTTGCCAAATAACAATATATGTACCATATACATGCCCAAATCAACTCAAATTCTTATTATGAGGACAGATCTCTTTTTTATGCTTTTTAATACCACAAAGCTGACAAAGTTATGAACATCAACCTGAAAGTTGTCAAGCATAACAAGGCTACAGTACTGGCAGTAAGCAAAATGTCTCAAAATAAAATAATGCTTAAAACTTTAAATGGCAACATTTCCAATACTATGTATGCTGCTACAAGTCTGTTTTTCTCTGCTTTGGTAACCTGCTGTTGAAAGTCAAGTCGTAGTTGCTTGGCTGGTGTCGGCAACAATGGCAAAGGCAACCTTTTATCGGCGTCAGTGTCACGATTAGGGATGGGGATCGATACCCGGTTCTGTAAGGACCCGGTTCCAAATTTCTCAAAACCCGAAGATCAATAAGCTCCGAGCTTATCGATACCGCTATCGAGACTAGGTAATATAATGTAACTTATGTCTCGAGAGATAAAGTCATGTCATTTAAATCAAATCACTGGTGCACAAACATACATCGATTGTCTAATAAAATAACTAAATTCAATTGAATGGCCCGCCAACCGCCTTTAAACTAAAAGAAGAATTTACAATCTACAATGACAACTGAGGGTTCGCTTCATTTCTAATTTTGTTGTTAGCTACGATGGCTGAACGTACTAAAGGCCGATTTATACTACTGCGTTTTTACGGACACGGAGACAGGGAACGCCCTCTCCGTGTCCCTCGGAGAGCTCTACGTGCACCTCCTGATTTTCCTAACTATCCGTCCGTCATTTTACGGATACCCCTTGGCTGTGATTGGTCCGTATTAAGAACCGCTTGCGTCAGGGGCGGGGGTGCCGTGACCAACAAGACGAACAGAATCCTTTGACCGCCATTGCTGTACGTTTTTATAATTCATATTTCAGCTAAACAGTACATGTAAATCAGCATCTGAATTAAAATGTGACGATAAATGGGCAGTGTAGTTGCTGAAAATGTGCTTATTTTATTGATGAAACGGCTAATTTGTAAATTTGCTCCGACTTTTCGATGACCTAGCATCGCAGTGCAGCGCCACCTACTCTTCTGGCAGTGAAGTGTTTTCAGCACCCAGAGCCTTCGGAGTAGTATAAATTCAACCTATCCGTCCGACTCCGTCCGTGCGTCTGTCCGTAACGGATACGCAGTAGTATGAATCGGCCTTAAGCGGTCAAAGGCATGGCTATAAAGCCAAAGATAAGGACGAAGTGACGTTGTGCATCAGCTAAAGGTAAAATGCAGTACATTCGACTGTCTTCGAGAAGCAACGGTGCCAACTCCAGCTGCCGTTGCAGGACAATCCTCCTCCTCCACCCAAGGCATGGTGAGCGCAGTCAGCGCACCCCAACTTTGTAGCAAGTATCCATCGTTGACAATAATAAGCCTCAATAATAAGAGCCAAGGCTCTACAGTGCAACTATTTCACTCGCATATGACCCTAGAATTTGATGCATGCGCAAACCGGAAAAATGATTTACGTGCAGTCAGTGTGTGAGTAAAGACTAGCCTTCCCTGCCCCGCTGCTGATCATTCAAAACATAGTCACCAGGAGCATGGCTCTGTGGGCTGCTTAAGCAGCTCGTTAAACAATAACAAAGACAGAACAAAATAGGGATGAGATAAGGGAGGTTTGTGTTTGGTTAGCTGGTCATTTAGCTATATCAGGTGCCTTTTGTTGAAACGTGTTAAACTTTTCATAAAGTTTAACACACATCAAGCCACAATGATGGCTTGTCAATGTCACTTTTTGTCAACCAACCAATCACAGTCATTTATTTACATTTATGCATTTAGCAGACGCTTTTATCCAAAGCGACTTCCAAGAGAGAGCTTTACAAAAGAGCATAGGTCACTGATCATAACAACGAGATAAGCCCCAAACATTGCGAGCAGCCAATACTAGTTACTCATCCAGGTTGTGGATAGTACATCTGTAGTGGACAATTGTAGATTTAGCCAGAGCCAGGATCCATTGTGCCAATATGTGAGTCAGGTGGCTGAGCGGTTAGGGAGTCGGGCTCGTAATCTGAAGGTTACAGGTTTGAATCCCCGGCTGTGCAAAATGACGTTGTGTCCTTGGGCAAGACACTTCACCCTACTTGCCTCGGGGGGAATGTCCCTGTACTTACTGTAAGTCGCTCTGGATAAGAGCGTCTGCTAAATGACTCAATATAAAATATAATATATGTGCTCCTTTTAGCCAGCCTCCTCCTGAGAGCAAACACATTCCCCTTGTTGTATTTTATATCTGTTTTACTTCATTTAGTTCATCTACACTCATTTAGATGGTGGTTAGCTCAAGCTCACCCCAGAAAAGTATCGATAGTGGTCTCGATAAAGACTCGGATCGTTAAGCAGTCTCGAAAATGGTATCGATAAATATTTACGATCCCCATCCCTAGTTATTAACTACCCATCCAAATTCGAATGAAAAAATAACACCAACAAGTATTGTCAGAAATATTACCCTATTAAGCATTGCACAGTCAGTCGGTGAACAAGTTTAAGAAAGCTTTATTGCTTGCGGCCGGCCCACAAGGAGACAAAAACATCACACGCCATTGTGATACAAAGTTTGTCTGCTAGCATGTTGTGCTAGCTACCTATTTAAGCAGCCCCGCTCTTTACAGTCATTGGTTAAGACAAAGGCATGCAAATGTCCCATGGCTCTTCTTCATTGGCTCCTTGCATAGACCTGGCGCGCGTGTGTGCGTGCTTGAGTGTGTGCGTTCTTTGACCCCTGTAAGCTTGACCATATGATTCACCCAACACAGATAAGGCCAGACATCTTTTATGGCCTCTCCAGTAAGAGTGAGTGGTCAGCCCAGGTCACCTTGTTTACATATGCCTCATGCTACCCAAAGTTCAGATTTGGGGGTTGGCCTCTCTCTACACACAAGGAATGCTGAACACAGAATCATTCTTATACAGGATAAATATGTTACATCTTCAATTTTTCCAACAAGTATGTTAAATTAGGCTTTGAAATCATGAAAAAATCTGTCTTCTCTGCTTGAGACTGGAGAGGCGTGTTGCCTGAGGGAGCTTCAGCTCCCTCGCTGCCTACCTCCGACCCAGATAATGGATGCTACGTCAAGCCGAACAAAACAGTATAGAATTAGAATGTATTTGTTCAATGAGTGAAACATACAGATGCATATAAATGAAATGTTCCCCTGAGCTGTAACAGTAAAAATGGACACCTGAGACAGCAGACAGTGAGCTCTCCAACTAGGCTACTTCTAACACATTAGCTACCATTTCACCAAAATACCATCATTCTACACCAAGTAATATCAATTTAGCGGTTTGCACTAACTCATAGCAGAGATACCTCTGGAAAAGGTATCTCTGCTACCTCCGCGCTGCAAGAGAAGCCGTGTGTCCGCGAACCCCGTCTGTCTCTGGTCCATGTTAAAACTATCCGCCGTGAAATGGTCACTGCATTTAGTCATTTAGCAGACTCTCTTATCCACTGCAGAGGCGGCTGTTGGAGTTTATCCGAAGCTTTCCATCAGGGTGGCTCTTCACAAAATCAATCCACCTATTTTCCCTTTCCTCATCAATAGGGAAATTAAATAGTGTTGCAGCGCAGCTGAAGTTTTTGCATCCAGGGAAAATGCAGTTGCGGGTGGAGGGAGATATCCTGAAGCTAGCTGGTGTAGGTTACAATAACAGTACAGCAGTCAGTGATCTGACGTAGATGGGTCGAAATGACGTAGATGGGTAACTTTTTGGCCCCGCCCATTAAAACCTGATCTGAAAACGGAAAATAAACTGTTCTACGGTCTAACTACACATTTCGGCTTTGCACATGCTTTCAGGAACTCATTTCACACGTATATAATGTACTGAGAAGTAAATAATGGAATTGACTTTACAGGATCTTTAACGCGACAAAAAAAAATTGTGCGTTAACACAGGTTTCCATCACCTGTCGTCACATGACTTCGACTGCCGACAGTAGCTGAATGATGGAGAGAGGGCTTTTAGATGGGAAGTTCCATTTTAAAAAGTTGCGAGACGGCTCGGTTGACAAAACTAAGGCTGTGTGTGTACTGATTGTCAGGCTGAGTTTAGTTAGGCTGTCACCGGAGTACTTCCAGCCTAAACTATCACATGCAAGCAAAGCACACAGCTAGCAGCAGCGTTAGCAGCCTTACGGGGCGTTCACACTGCAGCGTTTTTTAACGCTCTGCACCGCTCGCCTTCCCACAGTGCCCCACGCTCGGGGGCGTGTTAGACAAGTTAATACAGAGTTGTAGTTCTCTAAGGTCACTGTTGTTGTCATGGCCAAGCGTGCAGATTTGGGTTCATGTACTCACAATATCGATCAAAATACCAAATTTAACTAGTGCAAGATTACAGTAGAATAACGTTACATGTTACACCACCGGTCACTCAACCAGTCGTTTGTAGGCTGGGCTAGCGAGCTAGCAGTGGCACAGAACAGTCACGTAATGTGACGAGACTGAATTTAAAAGTAGGCTATAAAAACACACTAGGAACACTGACGACATCGGCAACCATGCACTATTAGTTTAATGTAATCTTTAAATTCAGGCTCGTCACATTAGTAACTTTGTTCTGAACAGAACTGGGTGTGCAGACACATACGAAAAGTTTCTCCTCCATTTCGAAATTGTGAAACCTAGAAATGTTTATCATGACCAACGGTTGCTACGTTACAAGAAACAAGAAACCAATCCAATTGGCCAACGCTAGCGTTTTCACGCTCCTCATTTACATAAAGTTCAGAAAATCCAACTTTCAACGCTCCGCTCGTCCCCAGGACGTCCCTTGTTAGCAGGGTAGCTAGATAGCTTATATGGACATTAAACCAACAGGTTAATACCACTCACAGATTGGCTACCCACCTTTCTTGGTAAAAAAAAACTGGGTTACTGATTGAAACCCTCTCTTTTGTCTATCCTCTCTTTCTTTTTTCTCTGATCTTTTCCGAAACCCTGATTTGTGTTTACGGCCCGACATTCTAGCGACTAGCGCATCTACTGACTGCAACTAAACAGTCACCGATAAGTGCGCTATGGCAGGATCAAACCATTTCATGCAGATACAGGGGGATGGTCGGTCAATATGGATGTTTACTTTTTGGTCAATAGTACGGTGGCCCTGAAGTGCAAATCACACCCACTAATATGAGTGCATCCCCCAAATAAAAACACTCCCCCCAAATAGGATGACGTGCTCACCTCCCCCCAATACAAGGACACGCTCCCCCAAATGGGAAACGACATTACATTAACTCAAAAACACATTACATTAACTCAAAACGGAAAGGGTAGGTACAACACTTCGTCGCTGAATGGATGCAGTAACTAACAAGAAATTGATCGACAGAAGTACAAAATGCAATAGCCTGACAGAGTTACGTGCACCAGGACATTTGTTTGGCTATCGAAGCATGTAGCAAGTAGGCTACTTATGCAAAAGTATAAATTGCGTGTTAAACGTCAAAATCGATAGCGAAACAACCATCCTGGTCCACGTAACTCTGTCATTACCATGAAGTTGATCGTTTTGGTTGGAATAAAAGAAGAAACATTGTGTTAACAAAGAGTCGACTTGCACTAGGCTACACTTTATTTTAATCAAGGACGTTCCTATGAAATAATCTTAGATATGCTGTAACGTTTCACAACATTAAAATAAGTAGCCTATGCGCACGCTAAAAACACAGTTGAAGGAAGCAGGACTTTTCAGAAAAAAAAACTAATAGTCCACAACAGAAGAACGAAATGCCACAATGACAGAGTTACATGGACCAGGATAATTGTTTGGCTATCGATTTTTACGTTTAACACGCAATATATACTTTTGCATAAGTAGCCTACTATTTGCTACATGCTTCGATAGCCAAACAAATGTCCTGCACGTAACTCTGTCAGGCTAAGTACTTCTGTCGATCAATTTCTTGTTAGTTACTGCATCCATTCAGCGACGAAGTGTTGTACCTACCCTTTCCGTTTTGAGTTAATGTAATGTTGTTTCCCATTTGGGGGGAGCGTGTCTTTGTATTGGGGGGAGGTGAGCACGTCATCGTATTTGGGGGGAGTGTTTTCATTTGGGGGATGCACTCATATTAGTGGGTGTGATTTGCACTTCAGGGCCACCGTACAATAGGGATATTTAACCTTTATTGCCAAACACAAGTAAAAACAAAGAGATCATTCATTGTATTATTATATTTTAAATGTATTATATACTCGATGATGGTTTATATAATATAATTTTATATAACTTTTTGCCTATTTTAGGGGGCCCCTGTCAGTCAGGGGCCCTTAGAATCGTTCTAACTTTTCCCCCCTATACGGCGCTCCTGATCTTCCGGATGTTGTAGAGGGTGAATCTACACGACCGGGAGACCGCAGCAATGTGGGCTGTGAGGGAGAGCTCATCATCCATGGTCACCCCGAGGTTCCTGGCAGAGGATGAAGGGGTCACCGTCGCCGATCCCAGGGTGATTGAGAGATCGTGGGAGATGGAGGGTTTGGCCGGGATGATGAGGAGTTCTGTTTACTTAGTATCGTACTGATGAAATGCTATGGAAGCTTTTATATATTAGCATTGAGGGACCAGAGGTTTCAGTTTCAGCCAGACAGAGTTGTGCAGAGATGGCTGTCAGCAGCAGTGGCGGTTCTAGACAAATTTTACTGGGGGGGCCAGTGTTTAATCAGAGGGGCACATTAAAAAACGGAAACAAATTATATTTAAACATTAAATACTTTAATTTTGCTTTACATTAAAATCATACAAACGGCTCTGGCTCTCCCTCTTCCAGCTCTCTCAATACTTTGATATGTTTCTCTAACTTTTTTATTTTCTGGGGCAAAAAAGGCTGCAATGTCCCTTCCTCGTTTCATGATGACTACTAGAAGAAGAAAAACGTGTAAAAAAAAAAACCGATTTTTTTATTTTTTATTCAGTCAGCACAGGGGGGGCCAGGGACATTTTTACAGGGGCACTGGCCTCTGTAGGCCCCCGTGTAGAACCGCCCCTGGTCAGCAGGGAAGAGAGCACGTCATGTTTGAGGTTAAAAGTCAATTGTTTTGCTCACTATTACCTTTTTATTTTTTTATCACTAGAAATGTGATTTAATTTGTGTTTTTTTAATACCCACGATGTGTTTAATAAATGGTTAAACATGTTAATAGAATAACACAACTTATAAGTCGTTGGTTTTGTTGTAACAATGATAAATTACAACTTTTGGAGGGGGGCCAGTAAAAATTGTCTTGGGGCCAGTAAGTTTCAAACCCACTGGCCCGGTGGGGCCAGTGCCAAAAAATGTTAATGTTGAGCCCTGACTGGTTGCTTAAGTATCTGAAGTATGTTTGAGTGAGATTTGAATATTATGGAGCAGGATACCGTAGTAGGCTATGAGACATGTCTTAAATGTATTTTATATTCCAGAACACGTCTAATTTTGTGGATGTTTATTATACAGCAGTATAGTTTGTGAGTGAATAAAACTCCCTCACAATTTAAGTTGTGTTTCATCTGAAGCTGTTATATGGACATTATCATCCAGTTAGGCCTATTTGAAGTTTTTAACCCTTGTGTTATCTTCGGGTCATTCTGACCCATCAGTCATTGTGACCCACCGTCGTATTGCGACAAATATACCGCATACAAAAACAAAGTTTTTTCTTTTAACCGTTGGGCTGTCTCAGACCCCCCACATTGCGAAGGTTAAAAGAAAATTATTTTTATTTGTATTGGGTAAAATTGGGTAAACACAACGATGGTTAGTTATGAACCTTTGGGTCATGTGACCCGAAGGCAGCACAAGGGTTGAGTACACCCTTTTAATGTTATTTTAAAAAACAAATCATTTATTGGGGTAACATTTTAACAGATTAAATAGATTGAATAATTTTGCGATTAATCATATGAAATAATGCGATTCAATATTTTAATCGCTTGACAGCCCGAGTATTAGTCATTTACTTGTGGATGTACAACTTCAAAATGTATTTGAGTCCCACATGGTCTCTTATACTTCAATCTCATCAAACAACAAGTTCATTGCTGGCTAATTTTCATGGAGGGGCATGACCAGTGCCCATGATTGTTATTATGCTTTGATTGTGAGAACTGTAAAGCAGGCTGTCTGATATGATGACTGCTACTAGTGCTACTAGTCAGGCAGTCTGTTTAGTCTGAAGTGATACTTGACTAAACTGTGCAATGGGCAAACGGCGGTTAGACAAAAGCTTGGCTGTTCATATTTCCATATTTATTGTTTGGAACCCTGCAGGGAGTTCAGTGGAATGCCAATCACGGAGTTGGATGGCAGAAGCGAGTGCACACACATCACCAACCTTGCATGCGCGTGAGTACACACCCAGGCACTTGATTGGTTAAAATCCAAGCTTCTATGTCCTTACAGCTGCATCTGTACAACCTTGTAGTACTGAACATCTAGGACCCTCTCTCCCTCTTTCTCTCGCTCCCTCTTTATCTTTCATCCTCTCTCTTTTTCTTACACACACACACCCACTTGACGTAAGAGGGCTGGGTTGGTGCAACTCAACGAGTTCAAATGTAAGTAAGATAAGGATAGGTTTCCATGCTCCCTGTTCTTTTCTGATTTTATCTGCCATACAGGAAGTCCCTGTTGCTATGGTAGTATGATGCTAAAGGGCCAAAGAGGGTAAAGACTAAACGTTGGTCTTGATTGGTGATAGAGCGTGTACATACACACGTCCCAGTATAATAGAGAGGACTGGGTTAAGTGCTGTGCTGTGTCATACAGTTTAGATTAGAATTAGAACGCTGATTAGGGCTAGATATTCATACATGTATTTGTGTACAGTCCTGTATGTAAAGGTATGTGTCATTGTGTTTGTATTTGTGTTAAATCCTGTATGTAAAGGTATGTGTGTTTATGTTTGCATGTCTGTGATCATCTCTGCCTGAGGGAGAGAAAAACAAGGGTCAATGTAGAAGCCCTCTGGGCCCAAAACACACATGCACACACACTCAGAGCTAAAATCAGCACTACAAAATCTAATTATATCCTGTATAAATGTATGCATTGGCGTTGTGAGTCAATTATTCCACAATGATTATTCTGAACTGGTACAAGGTAAAGGTCCCTCAGGGCAATGCAGGCAGGTTTAAATGCCAATTTCACCCTGCGTGCTGCTGGAACAATATCCCCAGCAGCGTCAAAATTGGAACGTGAGATTTCATTGTCCGCTTATGGAACCCTGGTTTCTGGTGGTTTGTTCTCTGGTTGGTTTCTGTATACAATCTCTCAAATGGACACGCATTAACAACATTGGGGTACAATAGTTGGTGAAGGAGTAACAAACAAGCACCATGTATGCACATGCCAGCTATCCTAGGAACTTTGTTAGGACACATGGTTCATGGTTCTGTTGAAATTCACCTAGACCATTGACCTAAACTCACCTGGAATATGAAATGGGTCCATTCCTGACGGAGAGAGCCAAAGGGCCAAATCCATCACCAGACAATGCATTGTAACCATGAGTCCTTCATGGTTCCTTCAAACACCTATACACCCTGATATATAATATGGAGCTCAACATAAAGCAATTCTCTGCTCTAGAGAGGTGCATAAACCAGTTCTATCAAATCTGGATCCCCCCCCAAAAGTGGATTCTCCGCATGCCCCTTGTAGGTGGAGGAATGACAGCATAATCTCTCCTGTTTGTCCTTCTATCTGCCTACCTCTCACTTTCTCTTGACGAGAATGGATCACCTGTTTTCTCCCTTGTTCTTTTTCATTCTCTCTTTTTCTCTCATTCTCTTTCTGTTTCTCGCTCTCTCTGTCTTATACCATTTTCCCCTCTCTTTTTCTCTTTCTCTCCTCCCATGTGTGGTGTGTCCACCCATATCTCCTCCCTCCATACCCCTGTGCCCCTCCATCTCTTCCCCCTCTTCACTGGGACTGTGTGCTGACAGCTGGGGACTCTTGGCGGCCCCACCCCTCGACAGGGGGAACTAATTAGCAGGTTTCCTCCTGTCAACACCACTACCAGATGGGTTCCCACAATGCACTGCCAATGTCAGTCGAGCAGGAGCTTGGCCGCACAGGTGGAGAAGAGGGAGAGAGAGAGAAAGAGATGCAACCTCTCTCTAACACTGTGCATCTATCTCTCTGTTTCTTCCCCCTTCTCTCTCTCTCTTTTAATCTATTTCTCTCTCTTGTTCTCTCCTCACAGATACATGGATACACATTTTACATTTTACTGAACCATATGATATGGGTTGACAAGCATAAACGCTGTTAGGTTTTAAGGGTGATGATTAGCATTTACACATAACGCTCATAATAAATTATGTCACTATATTGATTGAAAAATAAATAGATGAAACCCAGATAGGCTGTATGCTTACATACATTTCTCAGAAGTACTGTATTCAGGGTTCGTACGGTCATGGAAAACCTGGAAAAGTCGTGGAATTTCTAAATTGTATTTTCCAGGCCTGGAAAAGTCATGGAAATCAGTTATTTTCATGTTATTAATACTTTTTTTACAACAGAAATATTCGAATTAAAAATCTGCCATGACCTGAACAAAGATCACTGCTAGGGTTGCCACCTTCAATACAGAAAAATAAGGGACGCATGCCGCAGCGGGGGCCACACCCCTCGGGGCCACAATGACCACAGGCCCGATGACCCTAACCCTAAATCACAACTTAAAACATGTTTTCATAAAAATATTAAGATTGATACATGGACATTATAAAAAGATATCTTCTATTGAAATCTGTGTGAACAGAGGCACTCAGTCCATCTCTATATCACAACTCAAGTGGTCATATCGTCATAGCTGAATACACAGCTATGACGATAATAAACATAGGCCAACAAAGTTTGACAGTGACCACAAAAAATTGGCTTTTGGAGGAACTTGTGAGATGTGATCCATATTTTATTAACTTATTAAATTAACAGATCAATAACTTATTCACTTTAAATTAAACAAATACTTTGATACTCAAAAAGGTATATTGGAAAATATATATATAGTGCAGAATACTTGCAAAGGATCTTCCATGAACATCACGAACATTATAACATCAGTGGACCAGAAGTAGTAGTGTGCAGTATTGGAGCATGTCAAGCCTACTTCCGTTTATAAGTGTACTTCTTATTACGCGGGGGGTATCTGGAGCTGCCTCCGCCATTCTTTCAAATCGACTCTCCGCCAAGAGACCCGCCCTCCTCTGACTCACAAACCGATCAAACCAACGATGGCAGCGAGTATTACCCAATCAGGGATAGAATAAGATTGAGTCTTCACAGAATGCGGGTGGGATGCTGCGTTGAAGACAACCCTGAAAATACGGGAGCGCGAGCTCATTATGTATATTATAGACCAATGCTGAATCCCTATGGAAGCAAATCGTGACCAAAATTAAAATGCATTTGCAGAAATGCTTTTTCATTTTAAGAATGTGGCTGCATTATTTGACTCATAAATGAAATTAGTAATCAATCATCCTATTTGCATTTTAATTTTCTTCTTCAAGAGTGCTCAATCTTTCTTTTATTGTAGCCTGGCTCTGCCCTCCCAATGCCTAACCCAATGCAAATAGAATTATTGATTACTAATTTTATTTATGAGTCCAATAATGCAGCCACATTCTTAAAATGAAAAAGCATTTCTGCAAATGCATTTTAATTTTCAAATTTTACATTTCAAATTGAATTTTGGTATATATTTGCTGGGGCATATTTTGACAATTAAATCTCAAATGTCTATTTATTTTTCATTTTAATTAAGTGAAAGATTGAGCACTCTTGAAGAAGAAAATTAAAATGCAAATAGGATGATTGATTACTAATTTCATTTATGAGTCAGACAATGCAGCCACATTCTTAAAATGAAAAAGAATTTCTGCAAATGCATTTTAATTTTAATTTTGGTCACGATTTGCTTCCATAAATCCCTGGAGGTTGTTTACAGGCTGTACTGCAGTTTGCCTCCGACTATCACGTCTCAAGCTTGTTATAATATCGCATGCTGACCACGTCAATGATGTAGTGTTGGAGGTAACGGTTTACCACAGATATTAGCACAACGTTAACTAGCGAGCTAACTAAAATTACGGTAGCTATGCCAGGCAAATGTACATTCAACAATGCTTGGCTACACATTTTATTGTGGCTATCTAAAGCTCAAAACGTATCATGTGCAAAATGTAAATGTTGTGGAAAAGAGTTTGACGTTTCCAATATGGGTGAGGCTGCGCTAACTAGCCATATGAAAGGCAAAAACCTAAGCCGCGTCGCGACCGAGACAAACAACACTCTCATCCCCAGCTACTTCAACCCAGGACCAGCCACTGTTCCCACTACGAATCCTTCTACTGCTGTTCCCACTACGAATACTACTACAAATCCTATCAAGCAAACATCCGCACTGCTTCCTGTCTGACAGGAAGCAGTGCGTTAAGCTGGGAACACAAGTCTCTGACTCCCGGTCCACCAGCACCGGATCACCTCAGGGCTGCGTCCTTTCTCCTCTGCTCTTCTCCCTGTACACCAACAGCTGCACCTCCAGTCATCCGTCCGTCAAACTCCTGAAGTTTGCGGACGACACCACCCTTATTGGGCTCATCTCTGGTGGAGACGAGTCTGATTATAGGTGGGAAGCGGCCAACCTGGTGACCTGGTGCAGCCAGAACAACTTAGAGCTCAATGCTCTTAAGACAGTGGAGATGGTTGTGGACTTCAGGAAGAACACAGCCCCACTCACCCCCATCACCCTGTGTGACTCCCCAGTCAACACTGTGGAGTCCTTCCGCTTCCTGGGCACCATCCTCTCCCAGGACCTCAAGTGGGAACTGAACATCAGCTCCCTCATCAAGAAAGCACAACAGAGGATGTACTTCCTTCGGCAGCTGAAGAAGTTCAACCTGCCAAAGACAATGATGGTGCACTTCTACTCAGCCATCATTGAGTCCATCCTCACCTCCTCCATCACCGTCTGGTACGCTGCTGCCACTGCCAAGGACAAGAGCAGGCTGCAGCGTATCATCCGCACTGCTGAGAAGGTGATTGGCTGCAATCTACCTACCCTCGAGGACCTGCACTCCTCGAGGACCCTGAGGCGAGCGAGAAAGATTGTGGCCGACTCCTCCCACCCTGGACACTCCCTGTTCCAGCTACTCCCCTCCGGCAGAAGGCTGCGGTCCATCAAGACCAATACCTCACGCCACAATAACAGTTTCTTCCCTTCCGCTGTTGGCCTCTTCAACAAGGCCAAGGGACCACACTGACAATTGACTTCCTGCTAAAACACTGCTCTTGCACTGCATTGCAAAATTGTATCTTGTACATTTGTATTTTTTGTAATATTTGTATTTTTATATTGTAAATTTGGCAACTTATTTTTTTTAGCTTTTATTGTATATCTTTATTTTTATTGTATATCTTATTTAATTATAATTCCACTTAGTACTGCTAGTTTATGTACCCTTAGTATAGATAGTCCACATATTTAAATTTTAGGTCCCTATATGTTTATTGTATGCACCTTCCTGCCAAAGCAAATTCCTTGTCTGTGCAAGCTTTCATGGCGAATAAATCCAATTCTGATTCTGATTCTGATCCATATTGGCCACTGTAAATAGGAATGAAGTCCTAGTTGTTGTGGACTTTGAAGGTAGTGAACTCTCATTATTCATACAAGTCATGCAAGATACACCGGTCATATTTCCCAATATGTTCCCAGACAGCCAATTAGCACCATTTGCCAAAATGTGTATGTATTGTGATTTCTGCCTTTGAAGTATTTGGAGCCTGAAGCTATAGTTGAAGAAAGGTAGGCTCCCAGCTAGGTAGCCTAGCTCAACACGCATCACCAAAAATAGTTATGAAAGCAGTGGAAGGGTTGAAATAAAACCCCTTTCCAGATTATTTTTAACAGCATGGTGGTGTACTGTACAAAGTTGTATGCATTGTGAACGGTGGACAGCTCACAGTGTTTAAATAACAGGCTAACAATACAGACCATAACCAGACACATATTCCTTTTTTACAAGCAGCTTGATTTCAGAAGGTTTCTTTCAACATTGTAGGGCTAGGTGCATGTTCCTGTGCAATACACACTTTCTGCTGCACTTTTGCGAATCTGCAACAGTTTCCAAAGGCACTCAAACTTTAAAGAGACACTTTCTAAACCATGATCAGAAACTATGTTATCATACCCACAAATAACTTGTTGTGTGACTTGTCAATACTGTGAGAGAGAACATACAGTCTGTGCACAGACTAGCAATGGTCTCAGCAGTTTTTAACATTCTGTCAAGGTTCTACAGATGGAAAATTGCCATTTGGCTAATTCAGCCAGATTTATAATCATGTTCATTAATGTGCTGCTCCTGTAAATAAATAAATAAAAATGACAAATTCAGCAAGAGAATAGCGTCAAGTATAGGGCTTTTGGAATGGAGGAAGAAAAAAAACATGAAGGTACATTTACATTTATTCATTTAGCAGACGCTTTTATCCAAAGCGACTTCCAAGAGAGAGCTTTACAAAGTGCACAGGTCACTGATAACAACAAGATAGCCCCAAAAACATTGCAGGTAGCCAAAACATGAAGCACATATTGTGAACAACCAAAATAAGTGCCAAGGGGAAGAACCACAAGAGCATGTAGTTAAACAAGTTACAATTAAACAACATGAATCGCTATAAGTGCAAGTGTACCTGTAGAAAAGCAAGCAACAGTAAAAAATATTTCAACAATTTACATTTAAAATATACATACAGTATCAAAGAAGGAAAGCATGTAAATTATTTATCAAAGAGAAGAAATAACAGGAACTCCCACACATAAACAAGTAGAAAGCGTGTAGAAAAATTGAGGACGAGAGGAAATGGATTTGCAAGTGACAAAGTTTGTACTTCACAACCTCAGTTTGACTTAAACCAGCATTGAATGTTCTCTTAATTAATTCTGAGTGAGAATGCCTGCTGAAGTTCAACTTAGCTTACCGGTAGTTTAGTTAATAAACTTACTGTACTGTGCACTGCTCAACATTGAAAGACAGAGATGACACTGCTTTGTGTCTGTGTGTGTGTACCATAAAGGTTGGCTGCTGTAGTAAACCTGCAGCATCAGCAACAATGTTGATTTGCTGTGAAAGGTCAGCTCCTTCGCCTTTGAACTGCTGCCTCTCCCATACATCTATATTCACACACACATACACACGCACACAAACCCTCACAAACACACACACAGGCACACATACCGGGCAGTACAGTACACTCACAGACAGTTACCGTATTTCTTTGATTAAACGCCGCCCTCGAACAAAGGCCGCACCAAAAATGAACATTGTGTAAAAAACGCCGCCCTCGATTAAACGCCGCACCCAAAAAATCTGAAAAAGGATATTTTTTATTTTTAGTAAATCACAAGTGTATTATAATTCCCTCGAAGCACTGGCAGACACGTGCTACAGGTTTATTTGAAGCTTATTCTCCAAATCCACCGTGAAAACTAACCACAGTGGGCCTATAACGACAAAATAAAGACCACATTAGCTTAATATGAACATACAACAAGGCCGTAGCCATGGAGTCAACATTGGGGCGGGCGAATTAATTTGTTTATGGTAATTTCGGACAGCGTGCGTGGTTGCCTGTCGTAGCGTAGCACATTTATATTTTTATATCAATATATTGGGGGGGGACATTTTGACCAGATTTGAATATGGAGCTGCTTTATTGGGGATGTGTCCCCCCCAATATGATTACAGCCCTACAATAACGTTCACCAAAGTAAAATACAGACACAAAACAACATACCTCGTTGGCTGCATGCTGTACACAAGGGAATAGAGGTTTCCTTAGATCACTAACATCCGATCAACAAACTTAAACTTTTATCGGAGCATTAAATTGTCCGTGCTTGGCTTGCTAGCTTGTCGACTCTCACTCACGAGCGTTCCAAAAGGCCTTCAAAATAAAGGCACTGTACTCTTACCAAATAAAGTCACTTAATACTACGGAATGAAAGTATATAATTATAAATTATGACATTGGTTGAAAACAAATTAAACATTATAATAATGTAATCGCGACAATTACATGTAGCCTTCAATATTGCGAGATAGCTGACTTCACCAATGGCTAATTCACCTTTCATCAACCCCAAGTTCGCGTGCTACAGATCTGTTGCTGCTGGTGAGTGCTTTCTGCACAGCTTTCTGTTTGAAAGCTGGACGTGTACGAATGTTTTGGCATGCTGCTTCAGATTTTTACACAATGTAGACACACGTGCGGCTTAAATTTTATACTAAGCTTTGTGTTTGACCTCCTTGTCTATTCTTTGTTTGTCTATGGCCGCACTGCAGCTGCAATTCTCTAAATCTCTCTTACTAATTAAACGCCGCCCTCGAATAAACGCCGCACCAAAAATGATCATTGTGTAATACACACTGCAGCGTTTAATCGAAGAAAAACGGTACTAGTTTAAACTGAGGTCCCGATCAGGAACTCCTTACACGTTGTTGTTGCGAAGACACTAGTGTGTCGAATCTTCAAAAATGAACAAAACAATTACTGTGAGACCTGCAGACACTGAATGGCAAAGCCACTGAACGCTAAATGTGATTAGTGTGATTTAATTAGTGATCTAGTAGTCCTGCTGAGACAGGTGCAAGGGCAGAGACTGGGGCCGGGGCAGGGGCTGGGACAGGAGCAGGACAGATAGACAGGCAGACTAGTTGCTCCACAGATCTCAGCCTCCACCAGAAACAGAAGCCTGAATCTCCTACCTGCAAAGACTCCATCTGCTCTTTCCCTCTTTTCTCGCCATCAGCCTCCACTTTCTCCATCTCTGTCTTTCTCCCTCTGTCTCTCTTTTTCTTCCATGTCTAAAGAATGAAAATATAAATGATATGTGTGTCCCAGCTCCAAAGTACATATTCAGAATCAGAATCTGGTTTATTCGCCATGTATGTTATACGAACACGGAATTTACTGTGGCAGGGAGGTGCAAAACACTAAACATATACGAATCTTAAAATAAGTAAAAACATATTTAAGTTTAACTATTTCTAAGAACTAAACAATCTAAGAATAAAACAATTTAAATATAAAATAAAATATATATAAAAATAAGAATAAAGAATGAGCATCATGGGTGGTCAACATAGTGCAATCAGATACTGAGATAAGGTTGCTTATGCATAGTGTAATTGCCATTAGATGGACTTATGATAGTTAAATAGATGAATGAATGTCAGTGGGAGTCCTTGGCCTTGTTGAAGAGGCCAGTAGCAGATGGAAAGAAACTTCTTATGGCGTGAGGTTTTGGTCCTGATGGACCGCAGCCTTCTGCCGGAGGGGAGTAGCTGGAACAGGGAGTGGCCAGGGTGGGAGGGGTCGACAGCAGCGTACCAGATGGTGATGGAAGAGGTGAGGATGGACTCAATGATGGCTGTGTAGAAGTGCACCATCATTGTCTTTGGCAGGGTGAATTTCTTCAGCTGCCGTAGGAGGTACATCCTCTGTTGTGCTTTCTTGGTGAGGGAGCTGATGTTCAGTTCCCACTTGAGGTCCTGGGAGAGGATGGTGCCCAGGATGCGGAAGGACTCCACAGTGTTGACTGGGGAGTCGCACAGGGTGATGGGGGTGAGTGGGGCTGTATTCTTCCTGAAGTTCACAACCATCTCCACTGTCTTAAGAGCATTGAGCTCTGAGTTGTTCTGGCTACACCAGGTCACCAGGTTGTCAGCTTCCCACCTGTAATCAGACTCGTCCCCGTCAGAGATGAGCCCAATGAGGGTGGTGTCGTCCGCAAACTTCAGAAGTTTGAGAGACGGATGACTGGAGGTGCAGCTGTTGGTGTACAGGGAGAAGAGCAGAGAGGAAAGGACGCAGCCCTGAGGAGAGCCGGTGCTGATGGACCGGGAGTCAGAGACTTGTGTTCCCAGCTTAACGCACTGCTTCCTGTCAGACAGGAAGTCTGTGATCCACCTGCAGGTGGAGTCGGGCACGTTCAGCTGGGAGAGCTTGTCCTTAAGCAGGGCGGGGATGATGGCGTTGAAGGCAGAGCTGAAGTCCACAAACAGGATCCTGGCGTAGGATGCTGGGGAGTCCAGGTGCTGCAGGGTGAATCAAATGTATTTGTATAGCCCTTTTTACACGCAAGTATGTCACAGAGGGCTTCACATACGCCCATAGAACTGCCCCTGAACCAACCTAAACCCTCAAGGAAGACAAGGAAAAACTCCCAGAAAAACTCCCAACAGGAGAAAAAATGGAAGAAACCTTGGGAGGAGCAATTCAGAGAGGGATCCCCTCCTCCAGAGACAGTTGGTGAGAGAGAGGAGCAGAACACAGGCTAAACATAGTCATACAGTGTCAATGGGTTTTGAAACACCAAAATCCATTGTTCAACTTTATAGATGTAGGACAGGACCGGGAGACTCGCTATTGGCCGTCATGGAGACTGGTTTCCGGTTGACGACCAGGTCCAGCGTTGGCCGACCGACGACCAGGCAGGTGCTGACAGCTCACACCCCCCACACCACAAGGGGTGTGTGTGTGTGTGTGTGGGGGGGGGGACAGAGAGGGGAGAGCAGGGATTAGAGAATGCCAGGAGCAGCTAACAGTTACAGTCATAATAGAATGAGATCCCCACCGGTCAAGTGTGGACTAGTGCAGCAGTTTAACAGAGCAAAAAGTAGTATTTGATGCAGCCCCACACACCAAGACAGCGACAGCCCCCCTCGGTTGGAACATCTGTTCCAGGGGAAAGAACTCTAAAATAAGTTATACTTATACGGATAAGGATGAAAACAACCCATCCCCCGTTGTCTCCAACTAGTAACAGAAACAATAACAGTAACAATATACAGCAACGGAAACTATAACAGTAACAATATACAGTAACAGGTTTACTTTATTTGTAACATCTAGATGTAACATCTAGATGGGGCAATGTGAACATATAAGCTATAATCACAATTTAAAAGTTGCATGTGATACACACATAGGCAAACACACCCCCCAGATTTACATAGAATGTAAATAAACACATACTTACCTTTAACAATCGTAGAATTGACTAAACAAGAACGTTTTTAACCTAATTTTAAATGTCGAAGTGAAGTGGAGGGCCATGTTAACGGTGTCATCCACAGACCTGTTGGCTCTGTAGGCAAACTGTAGTGGGTCCAGGAAAGGGTCTGTGATGGATTTGAGGTGTGCCAGCACAAGGCGCTCAAAAGACTTCATTACCACAGAGGTCAGGGCGACGGGTCTGTAGTCATTAAGTCCTGTTGGCCTTGGCTTTTTGGGCACAGGGAATGATGGTGGAGGACTTGAGACAGGCTGGCACATGGCATGGCTCCAGAGAGGTGTTAAAGATGTTGGTAAACACCGGAGACAGCTGGTCAGCGCAGTGCTTGAGGGTGGCAGGAGAGACAGAGTCTGGCCCAGCTGCTTTGCGTGGGTTCTGCCTCTTGAAAAGTCTGTTAACTTCACCCTCCTGAATGGAGAGAGTCGTCACACCAGAGGGGGGGGGGGGGGGGGGGGGGGGGGAGGCCACATGGGTGGGAGGGGGTAGATCAGGACAGTCCAACTGTCTTTCAAATCTGCAGTAGAACTCGTTCAGATCGTTGGCCAGGCAGGAGTCGTTAGTGGAGTTAGTGGAGTGGGGGGCTCTGGGCTTGTAGTTGGTAATCTGCCTGAGCCCTCTCCAGACAGAAGCAGAGTCGTTAGCAGAGATATGGCACTTCAGTCTCTCTGAGTACAGTCGTTTAGCCTCTCTCACCGCCTTGCTAAACCTGTTCTTCGACTCCTTGAATCTGTCTCTATCCCCACTCCTAAATGCTTCCTCCTTCTCTGACCTCAACCTTCTGAGCTCTGCTGAGAACCAGGGCTTGTCGTTGTTGCAGTTCACCCTGGTGCGTGTTGGAATACAGCAGTCCTCACAGAAGCTGATGTATGATGTCACTGCCTCTGTGAGTTCATCCAGACTATTGGTAGCAGTCGTGAACATATCCCAGTCAGTACAGTCCAAGCACGCCCGCAGATCATCCATAGCCTCACTGGTCCACTGTTTTGATGTCCTCACAACAGGTTTACAGAGCTTTAATTTCTGCCTGTATGCAGGAATCAAGTGGACCATGGCATGGTCAGAGTGACCCAGTGCTGCACGAGGGACGGTGTGGTAGGCTCTACTGACTGTAGTGTAGCAGTGATCCAGAGTGTTCTCTTCTCTGGTTGGGCATTTGATGAATTGTCTGTATTTAGGGAGTTCGTGGCTAAGATTACCTTTGTTAAAGTCACAGAGTACGATAACAAGGGAGTCCAGATTTGCTCGCTCCACACTCAGAATCTGGTCGGCGAGCATGCGTTGGGCCTCTTTAACCTGTGCACCCGGCGCCATGTAAACTCCGACCAAAATGAGCGACGCAAATTCACGTGGCGAGTGAAAAGGCTTACAGATGATAAAAAATTATTCCAGATCCGGAGAACAATGTTGCAGAATCACTGTCACATCTACACACCAGCCACTGTTGATGTAGAAACAAATACCACCGCCATTAGTTTTGCCGGAGAGTGCAATGTCCCGGTCAGCTCTCACGAGTTGAAAGCCTGCCAGACGTAAAGCGGCGTCCGGGATCAAATCACACTAGGGTTGCCAACTTCCTCAACCCCAAAAGAGGGACACTTTTTTTCCAGGTGCGCGCGCGCCAACAGCTGACCAATAATAATGGAAATCACAAGGTTTCATTAGCCATACCATAAACCTATTCATTTCAGTGTAATTTTGGCAAACCACTACTGTACTTAGTTGCTTGGATGTATTGTTCATAGTAATAGTCAAGACAATTATTACAAGTTTCTCTCAAATTTCATGTTGTCTTGAAATAGCATTAGACTATAACCATATGCCACAGACACTGAAAAGCTTTAGGCCTAAATCAACCATTGTCAAACTAACTTATCCCAGTTCTCAGCAATACATGGGGGACCATATCATATTGAAGAAGAAAAAAGGCAGACATTTATGTAAGTTATATATTAACATTTTATTATAACTTTATTATAACTTTATTATGACATTTAAGCATTTAAAATTCCACTCCAGTTTCTCCCTGAGTAACTCAAACCTACTGACTTCACATCGGATTGTTCTGAGGCTTCCCAGCCTAGCCAGCCTGGAGGCGTACGGAGCTGCAGAGCTGCAGCTGTACGCGGCCTGTGTTCTGCTAGCCTCTGCAGAAACACAGGAGACAGACGCCGCATGCTAGGTCCCTCTGGGGGAAGGCTAGCCCTTTATCAATGAACTCCCTGCTCTGCATTTACACGTTTACAGTAGCCTATTATTGTCCGTCTAAAAAAAAAATATATATTGCAGGGCTGCCAACTTTTCCAAAAGCCTTGGCGTGAGATTTGGTTCCCCCCCCCCCCCCCCCCCTAGACGAGCTTTCGCAAGCTTCACTCCCCCCCCAGGCGAGTTTTTACACGGCTGTTTGCGCGTCAATGATGCTTCACTCCGTTAACCTGCGCCTTCTCCGTTACTGTTTACAACGTTAGCTTGGCTACTTGTTTGGCGTTGCCTTTTCAGCGTGAGATATACAATGTGTGGCGTGAGAAATGGTTGAAATGCGTGTGTCACACGCAGGGGCGGTTTTAGGCACGGGCAGACCGGGCAGCCGCCCGGGGCGGCATTTTTTCATGTCATGTGGGGGGCGCACAAGCATAAAATAAATAAATAAAAATCTCTGCGCCGCGAAGCGGTTTTCTCTTTTCTATCACTGTGTGGGGAATTGGCAAATTGGCGCCCCCTTCAGGCAGCTGCAGGCACCCCTGCTTGCTGAGAAGGTGCCGTGCACAGAAGCTGTGTGAAAAAAGGGGAGGGGGACAGACAGCTCACCTGACTGGGTCTCCCAAATGGAACGGACAAGGGGGGGGGGGGGTCCACTGTATAGTGCAATACTCTAAATTAGTGGGCTAAAGTCAGTTGCACCTCGACGGAAGATGGACAGGAAAAGGTCAAGTAAGCCATCAGGTGCCCAATTTCGAAAAAAAAGCAAAGAAGAAGAGGAGAAACGAGAAAAAGATAAAGGTATGCAAATATGTCTCTGTATGATTATTACGGTATCCATGTCATGAATGAAGGGCTAATGTTAATTGGTGGGTATAGGCTAACTCTTACGTTTGTTAGCTTTTTTGCTATGATGCTTGCTATGCAACAACAATATTTCGGTTTTAACTCAACAAACACGAGATAACATTTCACCATAATAGTGTGCTTTGCAACAAAACTGTTACAAGTTCAGTTATTATTTATTTTCATTATTTAGGTTAGGCCCTGTAATTATCCAACGGAATTTTCAAATCTGTAGGTAGTTTCAAAGACGAACATTTGCTATTTGCTACAACTATATTTCGTGACAAAGTATAGTTTAACGTCATAACAGCGTGTTTTTTTGTCTGGGGGGGGGGGGGGGGGGTGGCTGGGTGTAATTCAATGTAGAACCGCCACTGGTCACACGGCGAAACCGTGAGAGTTGGCAGCTCTGATATTGGCCGCCGAGGCTGTGACATATCAAAATCACCCATAAATCGGGATGTCCCGGACAATTCGGGACGGTTGGCAACCCTAAATCACACAGCCATGTCTCCGTGAAGCACAAAACCGAAGATGAAAGAAAGTCTCTGTTTTTCACCATCAGTAGCTGAAGTTCGTCCATTTTATTGCACAGTGAACGTACGTTAGAGAGGAAAAAACTTGGAAGCACTGTTCGGATTCCACTTCTGCGTAGCCGAACTAGCTCTCCCGCTCGCTTTCCCCTTCTTCGGCGTTTCACTGCATGAGCAAAGCCTAGCGCGGCAATGGCTAGAATTCCCACTAAATCTGCCGCTGGAAGCAGAAAAGTGGGAAATAAATCCACAGGAGTTGTAGTCCTGATGTTTAGAAGTGCTTCTCTTGTTAGAGAACCCCGGAAATCTTGGCAGAACACAGAATTAACAGACAAAACAGAGCGCACCTAACGACTGAGGCTGCCTTCGTCGGCTCCATCTTGTGTCACACACCCCATCTTGTGTCACCCCATCTTCCAGCCAACACTTGAATTACTAAATGCATCTTTTGAGTACTGGTCAGAGGTTGGTGTAGCAAACCTTTCACCTCCCCCAACACACACACAAACATACACCTTCCTGCAAACAATGCTACCTTCTGTGACCTCAGGGGCAAGCTAAGATGAGCCCTCACCCCTGAAGAATAGGAATGACCGTGGTGATGGAGTGAGGACCCACACATTTCTCTTCATCAAGGGTTCAATAATGCAAGAGATCCACATGAATAATTTTCCCCCCTAATGGATATTGCACGCTCAGAAAGGATTTTCAGTTCCAGTTTTAAAAAATTCAGCATGTGAAATGATGCGTTGCTATGTGACAAAGTGATTTTTTTGAGGCAAGAGGAGAGTAGCCCAAATGCATCAAAGAACATCAGACAGGAAAAAAGAGGAGATAGAGAGACAGACGAGTGCCCGAGAAAGAAGGGAAGAGGAAAGGAGAACGTTCTTACTGATCCAGTATTTTGACATCTGTTGGCCAGTTTTAAATAACTAAATGACTTAAATGTTGTAGGCTCCTGTCCCAATTGGACCCTGTCATTGGGTTTGGGGGAAGGTGTGTCTCAATTGTGTGTTCTGTGTTGTGTAATGTTGTTGGCATTTGGCGATACTGTTCTGTGTATGTGTTTCTGACCCCTGCTGCACACTCATTTCCTTTTGAAGGATAAATAAAGTTGAAAGTTGAAGTTAAAATAAAAATGAATTTGGTCAGGACTTGTATTAAACATTTCATATTTTTGCAGATTTTATCCAACTGTTGTGAGTTTAGTTGAGCATTTCCATTACAACATGTTGCTTGCTGTTGCTGCTGGAATCCAACAATGGTACCTGCCAAATTCCAATTTTAGTCTCTGATTAGAAATCAATGGAAGAGAATAGCCCAACTGCAGAGGCGGAACCAGGAGATTGAATTTCCCCTTCCCTCTGAATGTAGATCAGCTCATCCTGGGTTCTCGTCATCATCACAGCCCTGATACGGCACATCAGAGATGGCCCTGCATTGGAAATACAGCCTGTCAACAGAAAGTGAGATGCATGACAGTGTATGGGAAGAATTTAATAGCATATCAGATAAGTTGCGTTGCCATGTACGTGTGCTTGATGAACTTTACAACAAAAATACTTTTTTTATTCCTTTCATGGTGTTTGAGACTGAGCTGCAACATACGCCCGACAGTGCATGAAGACGAAAGTGAGTGTGCCACATTACTGTTCATATGGAGAGGATGTAGACAGATGGCTACTGCTTCGGAGGTGATTTACTTCCATAGGGTTACTGTCCAGCGTCCTCTCTTCTCATACCCTCTTTCACTCTCCTCTGTCCTCCTTCATCTGCTAAGCCTAGATGACATTTAAAACATAAAAGTTCATAGTAAACACCCTTGCTGGATTTCATATCGGCCATGTACAATAGTTGTTTCCAGTAGAGTACGCAGACTACTGACACTCCTTTGCTATGCTACAGTACCTGCCTCCAGAGCCCTGATATACAATATGCATATGCTATCAAAGTATGAAATCAGCCATGAAACTTTAATGAACATTGGAATAGAGGGAAGAAGCGCCAAACAGAGAAGTTGATTTGCTGTAGGCAACATGGAATTGTTTTATATAAGCGTATCCGTCACACCGAAGGAAACCTGAAGAGGAGAGTAACCATTGCCACAGGCGTCTGGGCGTTCCACATGTGAATCTAAGAACTACAATGAAATTATACTTCCTTTTGATTAAGGACACCACGAACGTGTCTAAAGCCATTCTTCATGCTTACAACACGGTCACTGGTTGCTTAGGGACAGAGGGTAACAAGTACACCTTGGCGAACGGCTACTTTGCAAGAACCGGCAACATTTTTGGGTGCACCGGATTCATCTCGCTCCACACCACAGCGATGAAACCGACGGATCAGTCCAGCAACAGGCAGCAACTGTTCCGCAAAGCAAACATACATCAGTTCAACTGATGTATAACTTAGTATTGCTCAGTAATCTGAGCAAGGCCTCATGAGCTTGCAGCTTCCGACTACCACCACAGTGTTTGCCATGCGCTGTGCAGCAAGCTCAGTCAGTCTCCTGCTATATCCTGCCACTGTGCTCTCCGTCTATATATGTCTGAAAGAAGGTAAGCTATGCAGCAACAGGATGTTTGGGTGAAGTGTCCGGGAACCAAGAGTCCTGAAGTAAAGTTTGTGTACTGCCTACATTAAACCTATTTTAGAAGCGCTTTGCCCCCAGTTTTACCTCCACAAGCCAGACAGCCGCACAAACTAGCACTCAGCACTCCGGGCCCGAGTTGCTAGGCAACTGAAGACACTTGCTGCAGCTGGCCTGAACTGATTCTTTGATTCGAGGAAAGATCTTATATAACCACCAAAGTAAGGGACATTTCACATTACATTTTATTGTACAACACTTGTAAAAAGTTATAATGATGTCACTTGTATGTTGCATGTCTTTCATGTACAGTGAACCAAAAACAAAACACTTATCTTTGAGTAATTAACTGTATTTTGCAGAGCAAAGAAATATACAGTTGCATTGTATAGAGGTATCATTTGGAGTTTAAATTAACAAAGCCAACAATCAAAGGCTTGTTTTCTAAGTCTAAAACCACACTGAAGCATCCTATACCCAAGTGTTTCACATTTTCCAGTCAACAGCACACAAAGATACACAGAACAATAGTACATTATTATCATACTTCTCCCCTGGCTCTCATTCCAACACTTGCTGAGAGCGATAGGTCTGCACTGCACCAATCATGGACTGCACCAACCAGGGGAGAATGTGAGTAATATGTTAATTACAGTTTGGCTAGTTAACATGTGGGCAGCAGCAGTCATTACCATTCTTAAAGGTGAGTGTGTGTCTGTGGGTGTGCGTCCACTGGATGGTGTGTAAAATTCCACAGGGATGTGAATAAGGTTGAAGGTTATATCCTCAGCACAAGGCTGATAGTGATCTCGTTTCAACACTGTGTGGGTGCATTACGTGTCTGTGTGTAAAAGGCTGGGGTAATAACAACAGACGTGGAATGTAACATTTAAATTAGAAACGTGACCTCAATTATTTACTGTATATACTTTCCAGAACAATTTATCTCCCATAGTGTCATGTACAGGTATATTAAGGTTGTTCACTCATTCATTCATGGTTTCAAGCTTCAACATGTTGTTACGTCGACACTGTCAAACATGAGTAAACAGTGCCCCCTAGTATCAAACTGGAAAAGTACTAACAACAGATGGCCATTCAGTGCCAGAGATACAATAAATGGATGGATGGTGGATAGTTATGTCTTGGGCAACTTTCAGTTGGGAAAATATGGATGTTACTTTTTACTCTGAGCTACTAACAGCCGTCTGAGTCACTGATAAATAACATTAAGTCATAGGAGAAAAAATTACAGCTACTGAAAGCTAGGCGATATTTATTCCAGGAATATGGCCGCACGCACTGGATGTGTGGTCATTATAAAGTGAAACCTTACAAACGTTGGTAAAGCAGGCCATTAAAAAGATATTTGCCAGGAGAGGACAAGGTGTGTTACATTAACTTGAAATGCAGCCTGTTTGGGATATACTAGTTTGTTATATACTTGCGCCTTGAAATACTGCACAGAGGTTTGAATGAGACTGCAATTTGTACCATTACAATTGTTTGTTTCATGCAGTTTTACAGGTACATTTAAAAAATAACATAAATTGCTTTATCCCAACAGGATTGTTGAAGGGACGGAAGTTCACCTCCGCAGATGTACATGACTGAACGTGGTGAGGGCATCATCTTTAGATCTGTGGAGTGGTAGGTGGATTTAAGCTGTTCCAGGGTAGGGTAACATACTGTAGATGAGGTCCTTGGTGTGCCTTTCAAAGCATTGGTGGATTGTCAACTGTAAGACAATGAAATGCCTTATTATTTGGATCGCGAAAAAGGCCAAGGTGTATTGCGGAGGTAGTCCATGTGAGGACATGAGAACATGTAAACGCCAAGCAGAAAGACCTGGGGGAAAGCCCACTTGAGAACAGACAACCACAAAACCCAAGAAGGAATCGAACCCAGGATCTTCTTGCTGTTAGGCAGCAGTGCAAGACATGAGCATCTCTATTAATTGATCACATATTGGGCATAATTCATGACTAGCCCAAATTAACTGTTTCTTTCCAACTCAAAAAGTGTAAGACACTTCCTAATTTACCATAATTTAGTTAGTAGTTAAAAAATAACTAGTGCACAGTGCCCGTGATTTAGTCAGTGATTAAGATGTCAGTGAGACACAAAAATACAGATTCCTTGAACTATAGATAGTGCATAGTGCCTGTGATAAAATTGGTGGCACACACACACAGATTTCGGGAATTATAGATAGATAGTGCAGTGCCCGTGAAGCCGTTGGTTCTTCTCAGTGGTTTTGGTACCTATATTTCTCAGATCACATGTGAAATTCTCTGTCATCTCTGAAGTACTCCACATCTATTCTAGTCAAATTACCAATACTGTGGTAGCCTACATTCATGCAAATGATTATGTAGCCTTCATTTGTCTGCTGTTTCCTACGTTATAAATAGCTTAAGTTATATTGATCAAAATGTACTCTATTGATTTTCTGTTAAATTGTCTTACCATCACAAACATCTAAACATTTAGTTCAAAACATAAGTCATTACATGCACAATGGTTGTGGCTTATGGAAGCAAATCGTTACCAAAATTCAAATGCATTTCCAGAAATGCATTTGCATTTTAAGACTGTGGCTGCATTATTTGACTCATAAATGAAATTAGTAATCAATCATCCTATTTGCATTTTAATTTTCTTCTTCAAGAGTGCTCAATCTTTCACTTAATTAAAATGAAAAAGAAATAGACATTTGAGATTTAATTTTCAAAATATGCCCCAGCAAATAGATACCAAAATTCAATTTGAAATGTAAAATTTGAAAATGCATTTCTGGAAATGCATTTTCATTTTAAGAACGTGGCTGCAAAATCGTGACCACAATTCAAATTCAAATGCATTTCCAGAAATGCATTTTCATTTTCAAGAACGTGGCTGCAAAATCGTGACCACAATTCAAATTCAAATGCATTTCCAGAAATGCATTTTCATTTTAAGAACGTGGCTGCAAAATCGTGACTACAATTCAAATTCAATTCCAGAAATGCATTTTCATTTTAAGAACGTGGCTGCAAAATCGTGACCCCAATTCAAATTCAAATGCATTTGCAGACATGCAAAATGAACGAAAAAGCATTCTGAGCGGCGCAGCAGAGTGACGTCAGTAGCCGCTCTTCTTCAGCTCCCTGCTGACCGAGCTACCCATCTTGTTCGGTAGGGGGCGGTGTGCACATCTGCATTGCATTACATTGCAAATGTGCCGGGAAATTGATTGAGGAAAAAGGTAATATAAAATTATATTATATAAACCATCGAGTATATAATACATTTAAAATGTAATAATACAATGAATGATCTCTTTGTTTTTACTTGTGTTTGGCAATAAAGGTTAAATATCCCTATTGACCAAAAAGTAAACATCCATATTGACCGACCATCCCCCTGTATCTGCATGAAATGGTTTGATCCTGCCTTAGCGCACTTATCGGTGACGGTGTTTAGTTGCAGTCAGTAGATGCGCTAGTCGCTAGAATGTCGGGCCGTAAACACAAATCAGGATTTCGGAAAAGATCAGAGAAAAAAGAAAGAGAGGATAGACAAAAGAGAGGGTTTCAATCAGTAACCCAGTTTTTTTACCAAGAAAGGTGGGTAGCCAATCTGTGAGTGAGCTAACAAGGGACGTCCTGGGGACGTCATTTTGTTAGCTGGGTACAGTGTTAGCCTACATTTCATCAACATTTAATCAGTGCAGGGAAACATTTAGCAAGATATTCAGATTAAATCCGTCACCTTAAGTTGTTCCCTTCTACAGTAGTGATATTTTCAAGCATTTAGCCCACTCATATTGCATTCATTCATTAAGAACCACCTTTGAAACAAGCTGAACCCCCTTGAAACAAGCTATTCTAACAACGTTGTCACCGGCAGTATTAGATAGAATAGCGATTGAAACAGTACCATCTGCTAACTGAAAATATGCCCCCAAAAAACGTAAATAAGTTTGACATTTATTTATTGGGAAATGGCTAATTCAAAAGAAGTTTGCTGGAAGCGATCATTGTCAGTAACAATGCCAAATACAACCATTTGATCTTAGACTAGAGCCCTGCACGGTGGAGAAGCTGACCTCGGTAAATTGTGCTAAGCTAGCCTAGCTGCTGTTGCTAGCCAAACTTAAGGGGATTGTTTGAATGCGCCGGAAATGAAAAACGTTTCTTTTGACATCAAGTTTAGGCTGTGGCATTGAAGACAGCGACACACCACACAAGCTTGAGTTTAAATACATTATTTAATGTGAAATTACTTACTGTACATGCAAGTCTTGAATTACTTAAATGTATGATGCTGCCAGTAGCCTACTGTGCGCAACAGTCTTACTACATCTATGCACGTTGTAGTTATGCGTCGTTGCTAACGTGTGCTGACGTTGGGCTTGCACTGAGTCCCTTTGGCGACAAAAGGCACTTTTTGCCACAAAAACGGGGGGGGGGGGGGGGGGGGGGGGGGCACTTTGAATTTTTGCCATGGGGCCCGAAATTCCTGCCGGCGCCCCTGTGTGGAAGTCACTAACTAGGATCACATCAAACCCAGAATGTGCATGCATTAGCAGCGCAGCTGTCCATCTTTCCTCCCAGTCCGTCCCTGTCTTACATCATGGGTGTCAAACTCTGGCCCGGGGGCCAAATTTGGCCCGCGGTGTAATTATTTTTGGCCCGCGAAGCAATACCAAATGACTATTAGAGCTGGCCCGCCAGTATATAGCACACGCACCAATAAAACTACGAATCCCAGAATGCTCTGCTAGTGTTTTGGCGCAAACACCCCCTCCTCTGTTGACAGTTGTCATTGCGACCTTATGCTAATACCAATACCGTGCTTGGATTCCCCTCAAAAAATGGCGAAAAGAAAGACAGAAAACAGGAACTTTCTGGACAGGTGGGAAGCAGAATATCTGTTTACATGTGTAAAAGACAAACCTCTTTGTCTTGTATGTGGAGTCAATGTGGCCATAACGAAGGAGTATAACATTCAACGACATTATGAAACGAAACATCATGACAAGTACAAGGACCTTGACATGACTCAAAGGCTCCAGAAAGTAGAGGGGATGAAAACAAGCTTGGTTTCACAACAGACAATGTTCAAAAAAGCCACATCACAAACGGAAGCTGCTGTAAAGGCTAGTTTTATTGTGGCGACAGAGATCGCAAAATCAGCTCGGCCATTCAACGAGGGAGAGTTCGTGAAAAGGTGCATGATGAAAGTTTGTGACCTCGTGTGCCCAGAAAAAAAGTAAGCATTTTCAAATGTTGGCCTGAGCAGAAATACAGTAGCTGCTCGCACATGAGATCTTGCCACCAATCTATATGACCAGTTGACGGAAAAGGCAAAGGATTTTGTTGCATTCTCCCTTGCTGTGGATGAGAGCAGCGACGCATCCGATACCTCACAGCTGTCAGTCTTCATCCGCGGAGTGGACTCAAATATGTGTGTTACCGAGGAACTTTTGGGATTAAAATCAATGCATGGAACAACCACAGGAAAGGAAATCTTTGAAGAAGTTTGCAAATGTGTAAATGAAATGAAGCTGCCGTTAGATAAACTTGTGGGATTAACGACAGACGGTGCGCCAGCGATGTGCTGTCGAAAGAGTGGACTGGTGGCCAGAGTGAGGGAGATGATGCGGGAAGAGAACTGTGCAGGTGAGCTAACTGTTTACCACTGCATTATACATCAAGAATCACTGTGTGGCAAAGCCCTAAAGATGGTGCATGTTATGAACACAGTAACACGAGTAGTAAACTTCATCAGAGCGAAAGGTCTCAATCACCGCCAGTTCAAGTCCTTTTTGGAGGAGTGTGGTGCAGAACACGCAGACGTGCCGTAGAGGTGAGGTGGTTAAGCCGTGGAAAAGTACTGAACAGATGTTTTGAGCTGCGTGATGAAATATGTCAGTTTGTGGAAAGCAAAGGGAAAGACACACCAGAGTTCCGGGATGAAACGTTTCTGTGTGAGCTAGCCTTTCTGTGTGACATCACGAGCCATCTCAATGTGCTGAACCTGCAGCTTCAGGGGCGAGGTCTTATCATCACAGACATGCACGCTGCAGTGAAGGCTTTCAGAACCAAACTGTGCCTGTGGAAGAATCAGATGCTGCAAGGAAACCTGGGTCATTTTTCCTGCTGCCAAACCCTGAAAATGCAGATTTCTACCACCGCGTTCCCCAGTGAAGAGTTTGCTGAAAGACTCGGCATACTCGGCGATGAGTTTACCCGGCTATTTGCCGACTTTGATGGCCAGAAATGTAGGTTTGAACTGCTCAGTAATCCGTTTGCAGTTGACGTGGAAAACGCACCAACCAACCTCCAAATGGAGCTGATTGAACTCCAGTTTAGTGACACACTTAAGTCCAAGTATGATGCTGTGGGCGCAGCACAGTTTCCACATTTCATCCCTCACACAATGCCTCAGCTCCGCACTCAAGCTGCTCAGATGCTCTCCATGTTCGGCAGCACTTATCTATGTGAGCAACTATTCTCTTCAATGAAGATGACCAAAACATCTCACAGGAGACGTCTGACTGATGACCATCTTTGTGCAATCCTGAGGATTTCCTCAGCTCAGAGCCTGAGCCCAGACATTGATGAACTAGCATCCAAGAAGAGATGCCAGGTATCTGGCTTGGATACATCGGAGTAGATCAGTGTGTAGCAAACTGACCTAAAAATAAGGTTTTCTTTATGCACTTTTTCTTGCTACTCCAAGGTATGACTTGAATGTCTGCACTTTGACAGAGGAATGTTATTTGTTAATTAGTTTATTATTGTTATTTTATTTTTTAATATATTATTAGCCATTGGGAAAATGTTACTGTTGAAGTTTAACTCAGAAGGCTGCACATAAAAAGAGAGGCACATGGGTTTTATTTAAATGTTATTTAAGAAATGGATGTGTTTTTTTATTTGAAATTCAATTTTGCATGTGTGCAATATTTAGTTATATATTGAACAAAATTAAGCTTCTCTTGTTCCATATTTGATAAGCAAAATTAATTTGGGTCGATATGAAAAGGTTCATTATTATATGTGGAGGAAGATTTTTTTCAATAAATATCAATGTTGGCCCGCGAACTCGTTCAAGTTAAAAATGTTGGCCCGCTGTGTGTTTGAGTTTGACACCCCTGCAATATAATGTTCAAAATTTTTCCAGAATGTAATACAGAATGAACATCCAAAAAAAAGATGGGTAAACGATTCTTGTTCTGTTTTACAAAAGCTACAGTAATTATCAACAGGCATGAATTTTGAGATAAACAGGTTTGTAGGGTATATATTATGTAATATTTTCAAATGTAATTCTCTAACTTTGTTTGTGATACAATATCTAAAAGGAACAAGCCACGCTCTATGCCATTTAATATCAGTAAAATGAGAATTCCAGAAAAACTTTCCACAAGGTGTTATTTTCTTTAAATTTAGGAAGCAATTTCTAATTTGCTTATTAGTAGATTTGTCGCTCTTAATATCGATACCATTTATATAAAGAGTAAATAAATCCAGAAACTTAAACTTTCATTAATTCTAATATACCAGTAGGTATAGATTTGAAAACCGAGCTATATTCTTTAAACGTTATCGGGAATGCCTTCTCTCAGAGAAAAGATTCATATTCAAGTAATTGGCCATTACAGTCAAAAAGGTATTTTAAGAAGATAATATCTCTATCAATCCAATTCTGCAGATAGAGTGACTTGTTCCTCCTAGTGATGCATTCATTATTCCATAAAATACATTTGTGTGGAGAAAAGTTGTGAGAATGACACAGCTTCCAGGCCAAAAGAGCTTGTTGATAAAATTTTGATAGTTTTAACGGCAATCTTGTAAAACTGTAGTTACATTTGAACACAAATTTAAGACCTCCTATATTGTGAAGTACCATATAGACTCTGGTGCTCTCAGACATTCCTTCAACCATTTCACGTGTAATTCAAGTCCCAAAAGTTCAGAAGTTCAACGAGCGCATTTTCTCAAGAGCAACTGCACGGGTTCTAATGACGACACAGCTATTTCATGATTGGCCAGACTCACACACGACAACTTTGACGCGTGTTTTGTAAATATTCTGACACCTTCAGTTTCGCCAATGCTCAAATCCGGACCAAACAGTTTAATTTAATAAAAAATGTGTTGAAGAAAGGGTTTTAGTACGCCTCTTCACTAACGGAAAGACTAAGTTTAATTATAAATAAAGTAAGCAAACAGCGCTTGAACGACCATGACTGACGTCAACGCAGCAAACCACGAGAAGCATGAATGTCCGACTTCACAGAGCCGTTTTGAACTCCTCCCCGACTGCAAGCGGCTACCAGACATTCTCTGCGGCTACTCTCGCCGGTCGTTTCATGCAGCCGCAGTCCATGTCGAACGCACCTAATGATTCTTCTTTCCCCCACAATGCATTGCATGACGTCATGTTGGGGAGACAATCGACCAAAGCCCGCTTAGAGACCATTGAAATCGATTACATATACATTACATTTATGCATTTAGCAGACGCTTTTATCCAAAGCGACTTCCAAGAGAGAGCTTTACAAAAGAGCATAGGTCACTGATCGAAACAACGAGATAGCCCCAAACATTGCGAGCATCCAAAACATGAAGCATACATTGTGAAAAACCAAATAAGTGCCAAAGGGAAGAACCATAAGAGCATGCAGTTAAACAAGTTACAATTAAACAACATGAAATTCAAAAAGTGCAAGAGTGTACCTGTAGAAAAGAAGACAAAACAACAATCAACAGTAAAATATTTCACAGCGAGTACAAGAAAACCGTCACCACTAACCAACAAGAGCAACAAGTCTCTCAATACGAGTCATTGTGATCCTGGAGGAAACTAACATCAGGTCCAGCCAAGCATTCCTAAGTGCCGTTGTACTCCCGGAACAAGTGCGTCTTGAGCCTTTTCTTGAAGGTGGGGAGACAGTCAGTGTCCCTGATGGAGGTGGGGAGTTGATTCCACCATTGGGGGGCCAGACAGGAGAAGAGCTTGTGTTGGGACCGGGCGCTCTTGAGCGGTGGGACCACCAGACGGTTGTCAGAAGAAGACCGTAGGTGGCGGGTGGGGGTGTAAGGCTGCAGGAGAGACTTGATGTAGTCGATTAGAAATAAACACTAGGCTAGTACCAGAGAATGTCTATGGTCTCTGCTAGTACAATGATGTCCCATCAAAACATGGGACATCTAATCGGAAATGTGTTTTCAACGTCGGGGAAAATATTTAATTAGGGATGATCTTGGGGGGATTTCTAGGTGGGACTGGCAAGTTAGCCCATAGCTAGCCCATAGCTAGCATGATGTCTTCTTTCTAGATCTAGATATGTTTACCGGTAGTACTAGTCTACTTATCTGAACTACAGCTAACGACATGATTGTCCGGGACAAGTGGATTTTTTTGTAGGGCAGAGAAATGTACATGCCCCACTCGACAAGTTTAAACTCAAACAAAATAAAATGCCATGTTACTGTACTTGCACTGGCCAGCTTGCAAATACTGAGGATAGCCTACCGAAGTTGAGTTAGCCAATGTCGTTAGCGATGCTAGCTAATGTTAGTTTGCTAGCTGTATATAACATTTCACTGGGACTTGCAGCTGTTTGATTGACTGAAATGATTATGAAATGTTATGTTCTACTAGCCATTTGCCTACTTTTGCAAGTCACAGTATTTCCAAGCCCTGATAGTGTAACAGTGCGTTCACACTCCAGCGACGCGAATCGCTTGCCTTCCCACAGTTCAACACGCTCGGGGGCGTTTCAAACAGATTCATGTAGAATGTAGTTCTCTAAAGTCACTGTTGTAGTTGTAATGGCCAAGTGTGCAGACTTGGGTTTACGTACTCGCAACATCGATCAAAATACAACTTACAAAATACAAAACTGTTTAATAGTCATACACGTTGACATGTGTAAAAAACGTTTTATTATATTACTCAAAGTCTCTGCTAATCTGTCGATACGATAGGGAGTTCCAGCCGGGCTAGCTAGCTAGCTAGTTACCACAGAACGAAGTTACGTAATGTGACTAGACTGAATTTGAAAGTACAAGCACCAACAACTTCGGCAACCTTGCGCCATGCATCGTTTTTTTTAAATTAACATCTCTGTACGAATACAGCTATGTATCGTACAGGACTAAGCAGCCACACAAACGATTAGTTTCTCCTCCACCTTGAAAGCTAGAAATGTTTACCATGGTTGCTACGTTACGAGAAACAAGAAAACACTCCGATTGGCCATCGCTAGCGAAAATCGGTTGAAGAATAAAGTTGAGAAAAGCTCAACTCTGTTGCGTCGCTACCCACAATGCACCACGCAAGCGATTCGCCTGGCTTCATAGAAAATGAATGGAAAACATGTTGTCGCTCGCATTGCGTCGCTGCAGTGTGAACGCCCCGTAACTGAGAAGACGCAGTCACTGCGGCAGTGGTTCCTCTTTCAAGTAATAAGCCCCCGTTCAAGTGTTGAGCATTAAATTAGCTGCACGGTCTGTAGAGATATTGGGACAAAGCTGCAATACAGTACATAACAGAAAGTCTTTCATTCTGCAGAAATTGTGTAAATGTTTAATGTAACAAATACATTAATAACACCTCAATTGTTATCATTTGTATAATATTACAGCTCATCTTCGTTGGTCAAAGGCACAATCTTTACCCGGACGTGACTTTTGTGCATGGAAAAGTGAAACGTAAATGTAGGGCTACTTGTCCAAAGGACAAGTGCCTCAAAAATTTTATGTCAGGCCCTGAATGATCACTGTCACTAGATATAAAGAAAACTGTATATGTGCACTGCTGTTAGACTAGCTCCAGAGATCGTTGCTGTGTTGCTAAATAATAGCAACTCACAGGACACTTCACCAACTCTCGACTCATTCTCCTCGGACCATTTAATTGGCTTTGACGGCCATCAGGTCTCGGCAATTCCTCATTTGACCTCTCATGTCTACTTGCTTCGAAATTATACGGCTGCGGGCCATCATACACATATTTGCGCTAATATGCTAATGCTAACACCAAAAACTACAAAAAGTGGTCTTTAACACCATTTGGAGACACCATTTGGAGATATTTTAAATGATATACATATATTGAGTGCTTCATGTACCCATTAATCAACAGTAGTGTTTAACCTGCCATATGGCCTTTAAGTACGACGCTAAAGTATTAAAGTTAATTTGCTCGGGCCATGTCACTGAGGAGAGTTTTGAAAACCTGGGACAATGTAAAGCAGGATTTGCTATGAAGCTGTTGCTGAAAAGAGGTGCTGTTTCGACCTTAGGTTCATCACAACCGCAAGCTGTATGATGTTGTCGCTAACAGTTAGCGATTAGCAATGCTAACGTATCCTGCCTGTATCTAGCATCGGTAGAATGTGTGATGATTTTGTTTATTGGCAATGGGGCTAATGTTATTTCTTGTTCCTGACTGTGTTTCATTCAAATAAATAACCTGTGTTGTGTAGCTCATCTGCTTTTTATTAACGCTGATTTGCAAGGAATGCAAGAACAGCTAGATAGTATGTAAACTAGTTTAGCTTACTAACGCAAGAGCATTCATCACACAGGTTCATCACAACCGCAAGCTGTATGATGTTGTCGCTAACAGTTAGCTATTAGCTATGCTAACGTATCCTGCCTGTATCTAGCATCGGTAGAATGTGTGATGATTTAGTTTATTGGCAATGGGGCTATAGGTCCAGCCAAGCATTAGTAAGTGCCGTTGTACTCCCGGAACAAGTGCATCTTGAGCCTTTTCTTGAAGGTGGGGAGACAGTCAGTGTCCCTGATGGAGGTGGGGAGTTGATTCCACCATTGGGGGGCCAGACAGGAGAAGAGCTTGTGATATAGGTTAAGTTCATTCTACATTTACAGTACATTTAGTCATTTTAGCAGACGCCCGTATCCAGGCACGCAGGAAGGTATTTTGAGTGGGGGAGATGAGATACTGTCTATAATCTAGGCTACAGTATATGCATGGGGAACAAATAAGCATATATATATATGTTGCATATGGAAAATAAAAACTCGGACATGAACACTCTCGGTCTCTCGCTCACTAGCGCTCGCTCACACACAAAAAGTTATAATTGGCCCATGTTCGTTCACGTTCTTTATCCGTTAGCAAGTAACAACTTCCGTGAACCCCATATAGCAGTGGTTCCCAAACTTTGTACAGTTCCGTACCCCTTCAGACATTCAATCTCCATCTACGTACCCCCCTGTTTGTAACCGCCTCCCCCGCGCACATATACAGCCTATAACCAGTGTGCGAATTATACAATGACAATCGGGGGGGTCAGCCCCCTGCCCCCCCCCCCCCGCAACAAAGTTCACCCCTGCCGCCGCCCCAACCAAGTAAACGGCAATGGCACACACAAACGCACTACTAAAACTACAAACACTATTGTAGTAATTTCTTTCTGAAATAAAAAAGTTGATCTTTACAAAACTACCCGAGGAACATATCTGACTGTTTATCACAAAATACGGTAGTTGGAAATCTCTCCAGATTCTGACAAGCAATGAGACAGATAAATTAAGCTATCTTGCTTGATACAGCTAGCGATAGCTATCTTTTAAGTTGGTGGGTGGTGTAATGGTAGAATTCTAGTGGCACTGTGTGGATCCGAACAGTCATGATGGCGGTTTCAATAAAATGTATTTAGTTTGTACAAATTAAGAATGATCAGAGTACTCTGGATCAGTCATTACGAAGGAGGTGCTAGCCACAGGTCGTTCGCAAGAGTGATGAAGACCAACCCTAAAACTCTGCCTTATATAAACTTAGAACAAATGGTTCTTCTGATGGTCAATCCATCAATGTAGCGGTCTCTGTGATTGGTCAGCACTGCTCAGTGACAGTTTGACTCCATACCAAGTGTCCCACAGTTCTTTGATGTCCCAGCTCCCTCTCTACATAAACAGGACACAGGACACAATCTCCTTGGCCAAAAGGTCAGAGCTGCTACATCAACTGTTCTATCTTATCACAATAACAATACAGTTGAATCTATATTATCTTCAGGACAACTGTCTCTCCCTCCCCAGGTGGCAAGAACTCTCCTAGTTCTCTAGAGTTCCCGTCTCCTAGTTAGGTGTCATAAACTGCAAATGGCCTCTCTACCAAATGAGCTGAATCAACATTCACTGTATCAAGCTTCTTAACCAACTTTAAACTTCTCTTAAAACACATTCCTTATATATAAAACACATACATTATAACTGTATTCTAAATTTCCACGACAGTGGTTAACCATGTTTCTATCACTAACATTCTTGTGAATATTCTACAGCTAATTGCCATTACAAATACATTCGTGACAGATTTTTGGGGGGTATTAGATAACTAACTTGCCTTTCTTGAACTTTCTCATGACGCGGAACGTACCGCTACGTAGCTACACTGAGGTGATTGAACCAGCACACTGCCTGGTCACTCGCGCTGTTTCTTGAGTTGTATTGGGCACATGTCTTGAGTGAATTTTGACTAGATGGCAGTCAGTGTAATACTGTGTGTGATATTCCCTGCCATAAAGTCAACATTTCTGTGTATCGCCAAACTGTTACTGAATGAATATGGTAAATATATTGTAATATTTACGATTACAGGTAAGAACGATATATAAATGTATCGACCCCCCCGACCTGTGGTTTTTGCATCTTTTGGGGGGGTCCGAGCCTTAATCGGGGGGTCAGACCCCCCCAAACCCCCCCCGTAATTTGCACACTGCCTATAACACTTGAAACTGTGAAATGGTCAGGGATTTCAGGACTTGGATGGAAGTTTAGATCAAACAGAGTTTTATTAGCAATACAACCAATACGACCAGGAGGTCGAAGCTCTGCATCAGACTCAATGTCACAATAGGTGCATTCGACATGGACTGCGGCTGCATGAAACGACCGGCGAGAGTAGCCGCTTGCAGTTGGGGAGGATTTGAAAACGGCTCTGTAAAGTCGGACATTCCAGCTTCTCGTGGTTTGCTGCGTTGACGTCAGTCATGGCCGATCAAGCGCTGTTTGCTTACTTTACTTTATTTATAATTGCCGTTAGTGAAAAGGCGGACTAAAACCCTTTCTTCAACAAATATTTAATTCAATTAAACTGTTTGGTCCGGATTTGAGCGTTGGCGAAACTGAAGGTGTCAGAATAATTACAAAACACGCGTCAAAGTTGTCGTGTGTGAGTCTGGCCAATCATGAAATAGCTGTGTCGTCATTAGAACCCTTCCAGTTGCTCTTGAGAAAATGATCAAATTGATCTCACGGTACTTTGATGGCTACGTCACAGTGACCTAGCTTCGGCGCCGTCTCAAGTCTGACAAAAAGTCTAACCAGAATTCACTGTTTCAAGTCAGCCGCCTGCAGCCGGCTGCAGCGCTGCATGAAGTCAGTTCATGTCGAACGCACCTGTTGCTAGTAGCTTGGCTAGCAACAAATGTACTTCTGCTTGCACCCTGATCCAAGAACTCGTAAGAGCAACCTGGGTTGCTGTCACCGGCAGGTTAATCCTCCGGGGGATTAACTCTTTTCAACCACTTGTCCATGACCGAGGTGAAATCAGTTTCATATTCAAGATTCAACAGACATTCATATTCGTACCTCCGTTCGGGCTCCGCTCCGCGTCATATTTAGGGACCGGGGTAAAAGAGTAGACAGTCCAAATGTTTCTTCAATATCTTTGTCAAAATCGACCATGCAAACTTCAAACTTGTTGCACATTCTTCCAGTGTTATTTGGCCAAACGGTTACTTCTTTGTTAACTGATGACAGAATCTGTGTCAATTCTGGTTTCAAGGGAGAACCCAAAAGCATACCGAACACACCGCAAGTACTCTATTTAATGTGAAATGTATTGAAGAAAAAGACAAACAGTGGAGAGGTCTTGGGAAAAATAATTAGTATTGTCCCTAATGGCCTTTTTATGACAACATTTAGTAATTATAGTGGGGGTTCTAGAACAGCATTTAGTTGGCATGTTCACTAAATACATGTTTTTGTTCGTCATGTTTGCTATTTCATATTGGACCTGTTAAAGTCTTGAAGAGCACTTTGTTGAAATGTTTGCTAAATAAAGGGAAAAAAATTAATATCAACATTAATGAAGTTTCTATGTTCATTTTTGACAACTTCATCACCAAACCAAAGGTAGGACAACTTGGTTTGCTAGTAGTAAAAGAATGTGAAACAAGTTTGAATGTTCATTTTTGACAAAGATATTGAGGAAATACTGGAAAATGTGTTTTTATTAATTTATTGGCTATGGGTTAATCAATAATCAACTTTATCACCAAATCAAAGGTTGGACAACTTGTTCAGATAGTAGTAGAAGAATGTGAAACAGGTCTCAAGTTTATGTGGTCATTTCTGACAAAGATATTGAGGAAACAGAAATATTGGTATTTTTATTGGCTATGGGATAATCAATAATCAACTTTATCACCAAACCAAAGGTTGGACAACTTGTTCAGATAGTAGTAGAAGAATGTGAAACAGGTCTCAAGTTTCTGTGGTCATTTTTGACAAAGATATTGAGGAAATACTGAAATATTGGTATCTTTATTGATTTATTGGCTATGGGATCATCAATAATCAACTTTATCACCAAACCAAAGGTTGGACAACCTGTTCAGATAGTAGTAGAAGAATGTGAAACAGGTCTCAAGTTTCTGTGGTCATTTTTGACAAAGATATTGAGGAAACAGAAATATTGCTGTTTTTATTGATTTATTGGCTATGGGTTAATCAATAATCATCTTTATCACCAAACCAAAGTTTGGACAACTTGGTCAGCTAGGAGTAGAAGAATGTGAAACAGGTCTGAAGTTTCTATGTTCATTTTTGACAAAGATATTGATGAAATACTGGAAAATGTGTGTTTTTATTGATTTATTGGCTATGGCCCTGGTTAATCAATAATCGTCTTTATCACCAAACCAAAGCCTGGACAACTTCTTCAGATAGTATTAGAAGAATGTGAAACAAGTTTGAAGTTTCCGTGGTTATTTTTGACAAAGATATTGATGAAATACTGGAAAATTTTGTTTTTATTGATTTATTGGCTATGGCCCTGGTTAATCAATACTCGTCTTTATCACCAAACCAAAGCTTGGACAGCTTGTTCAAATAGTAGTAGAAGAATGTGAAACAAGTTTGAAGTTTCTGTGGTCATTTTCGACAAAGATATTGATGAAATACTGGAAAATGTGTGTTTTTATTGATTTATTGGCTATGGGTTAATCAATAATCAACATTATCACCAAACCAAAGGTTGGACAAATTGGTCAGTCAGTAGTAGAAGAATGTGCAACAAGTTTGAAGTTTGTATGGTCGATTTTGACAAAGATATTGAAGAAACATTCGGACTGTCTACTCTTTTACCCCGGTCCCTAAATATGACGCAGAGCCTGAACGGAGGTACGAATATGAATGTCTGTTGAATCTCGAATATGAAACTGATTTTACCTCGGTTTGTCCATGTTCGTGCAGCAATCGGAACGAGCTCCCGCTTCCCTACACAGGTCATCAGCAAGTGAAATTCTGACGAGGGAGCTAACTGTTGTGCCTGTTTTGACTATACGTCACTACCTGTAGCTATTTTTCGCAGTGTAATTATTTTGCTGAGTATACGTGAGTATTTTTGGCAATGTGACTTGGCTATTCAGACTATTTAAGATTTAATATCTATTTACAGCTCAGTTTGAAAATTTATTTTATTTATTTTTTAAATTGACTTTGAAAATGCAAATCAAACTAGAGAGGGTACAATTTCAGGGGAAATTGTAGGGTGTGCTTGCTTGCGTCGGTTGCAGGTGGGTCCGTCCTCAAAGTTTTTCCCTTCTAGTGATATTTTCAAGCATTTAACGCTAGCCCATTGCATATTTCATTAAGAACACCCTTTGAAACAGCTGCGAACCTCCTTTGAAACAAGCTACTGTAACAACGTTGTCACTGGCAGTATATTTCAGATGGAATCGCGATTCAAACAGTACCGTCTGCTACTGAAAATATGCCCCCCAAAACGTAAATAAGTTTGACATTAATGTAGGGGGAAATGGCTAATTCAAAATAAGTTTGCTAGAGGCAAGCTAGCTGCTGTTGCTCCACATTTCACTGATTGTTTGAAAGAGCCGGAAATAAGAAAGTTTCTTTTGACAAAGTTTAGCTGTGGCATTGAAGACAGTACTACCAGAGAATGTCTAATATACAGAGAACTGCCACTCTCGGGAAACTTCTGGGTTCTGAACTGGTTGCAGTTCCATGTGAGGGCGCTAACGAGCGAGTGCAGAATGAATGGAGGTCTATGGAGCTATACCCCTCAAAATCCACTTTCTCAGGATATAATTTTTTGTCTAGTAATTTGAATTCTGAATTCGAAAGGGGAGGCAAAAAAATACACACTGCTGGCTGTTAGATTTTTTAAAAGTCGCCTTTCTGTTCTAAAAAGCCTTTGAAAATGTAATTGACGTCATACACATCGTACGACCAGAGCTACTGCTTTACGGCAAGCTCTGGTCGCTTCCTTTTTTCTCTCAAGGCATCGACAACACAGTTGACAGGTTAGGCTCTCCCTGTCAATACACATGCTAGAAAAAGTTTTGGCTTGCTAATGTTGTTGCTAATGTCGCTAATGCTCTGACATTCTAATTCCGGGACCTCTGGTCGTATCAGTCCTTCACTAACCAATCAGCATTCATTAGCAGAATGCTAGCGTGTTATGGGCAACAACGACTCATTTACATTTAGTCATTTAGCAGACGCTCTTATCCAGAGCGACTTACAGTAAGTACAGGGACATTCCCCCTGAGGCAAGTAGGGTGAAGTGCCTTGCCCAAGGACACAGTAGGGGCTAAATCCCTCAGAGCGTCATGGACGTCCCTATGGACGTCCCTGTGTTCAGAGTGCCGTCCCTGATTTTCAGGGACGTCCGTCGCTAGGGGGAGCATAGATCATGGACGTCCCTGTGGACGTCCATAGACGGAGTGCCGTCCCTGATTAGCAGGGACGTCCGTCGCTAGGGGGAGCATAGATTATGGACGGCGATGCTGTTCAGAGTGCCGTCTCTGATTAGCATGGACGGCGCTAGCACTTGAATGGTTGAGAAGGACGGCCATGTTGAGCTAAACCAGAACTGTCGAAGGCTACCATAGCATGTAGCTAGCTACAGCAACTACTACAGCAACTTTGGATGACAATCAATAACTTTCGTCACGTTATTTTGAATGAATTGTTTTTAAGTGTAGGCTATATATTTACGCCTTTATTTTTTTAATTTTCTTACATACAAAAGTAGGCCAATCAACAATAAAATCTCATGACAATATAGACTTGAAAAACAATATATTATGGTTAGGGTTTGCCTGGATATAGGCTACATTTGAATTATTTCGAGAATTGTTAATAAAGACTTGTTTAAAGATTTAAACATGTGTTATGACCCTTTGATATACATTGCCCTTTAGGTCTTTTAAGCCGTCAGTTTTAGTTTTTTAAAGTGTTTTATGGGTGGATTTGGAGCCGCCAGTCAGTCGCTCCAAACGAACGCTGCGCACAAACCACTTTGATCGGAGACCAATGCAAAACACAATACACTCACACAAATTTGGGCACGGATCACTTTGAGCGGAGGCAAATCTAAACGTTGCAATACCATGCTATGCGACAAGTAAACTTTTGAAAATATGCATTTAGTCTTGTAGCACCAGCAAAAGTATGGATCCGGCGACATGTTATCTTAAACGGTAAAGTTAGCATTGAGCCAGAAGGTCAACAGTTATAAAAAACATAAATTGACATGGCTGTTCAATTATGATAGCAGAAACAACTTCATAGGCCATTTTTCGCATGGACGGACGGCCGACAGCAGGGATGTTGAGGGCCTCCCTTTACTTAAGTAAATAAAACTGCACTTGACATTATATGCATGAAAATAGGACCACCGAAACAATAAAAGCATAATAACCTTTACAATAAAATAAAGAAAAAAACAGTTTGGTCTTAAATGTTTTATTTAAATACAAAACCCCACCAACAATATTAATAAAACTATGTAGTTTAACATAAATAAAAGCAGTCTCCGATCAAAGTGGTTCGTGCGCAGCGTTCGTTTGGAGCGACTGACTGGCGGCTCCAAATCCACCCATAAAACACTTTAAAAAACTAAAACTGACGGCTTAAAATACCTAAAGGGCAATGTATATCAAAGGGTCATAACACAATGTTTAAATCTTTAAACAAGTCTTTATTAACAATTCTCTAAATAATTAAAATGTAGCCTATATCCAGGCAAACCCTAACCATAATATATTGTTTTTCAAGTCTATATTGTCATGAGATTTTATTGTTGATTGGCCTACTTTTGTATGTAAGAAAATTAAAAAAATAAAGGCGTAAATATATAGCCTACACTTAAACACAATTCATTCAAAATAACGTGACGAAAGTTATTGATTGTCATCCAAAGTTGCTGTAGTAGTTGCTGTAGCTAGCTACATGCTATGGTAGCCTTCGACAGTTCTGGTTTAGCTCAACATGGCCGTCCTTCTCAACCATTCAAGTGCTAGCGCCGTCCATGCTAATCAGAGACGGCACTCTGAACAGCATCGCCGTCCATCGCCGTCCATAATCTATGCTCCCTCATGCGATGGACGTCCCTGCTAATCAGGGACGGCACTCCGTCTATGGACGTCCATGGGGACGTCCATGATCTTATGCTCCCCCTAGCGACGGACGTCCCTGCTAATCAGGGACGGCACTCTGAACACAGGGACGTCCATAGGGACGTCCATGATCTATGCTCCCCCTAGCGACGGACGTCCCTGAAAATCAGTGACGGCACTCTGAACACAGGGACGTCCATAGGGACGTCCATGATCTATGCTCCCCCTAGCGACGGACGTCCCTGAAAATCAGGGACGGCACTCTGAACACAGGGACGTCCATAGAGACGTCCATGACGCTCTGAGGGATTTAGCTGCCTCTCCAAGGACACAACGTCATTTTGGCAAGGCCAGGAATCGAACTGGCAATCTTCAGATTACTAGCCCGATTCCCTAACCGCTCAGCCACCTGACTCACCCTGTAAGAAATCAAAAGGACATAAGTACTCGTTCATTCAACTTTCGACCTATAATCCATGTTGAACATGCAAAAACTACAATCAAATAGGAGATTTCTCAACGACAATCAGGCGAAAGAGACAAATTTAGCCAGTTAGCTCCATAGACTTAGCCTGACGTTGTCATACTCATAATTCTAGTCAGAATATGAGTCTGAGAACTCTCCGTTGGGCTGTGACTATGGGGCGTGTTTCAACCGAACCCGGAAAACAAATGCCTCTTCGCTCAATTGGATAGACCTACAACCAATCAGAGCTACGTAGTATGTTAACTTTTACCAAACCCCGTAGGAAGGACGGCAAAAACATATTTTCCATCGACAAATGCCTTGATTGCGTTTCTCTGTTCCTCTTTCAAAATTAATGCGCTGTCGATGTCTTCTAAAACAGACTCGATGGCAGAATCATAACATCCCAGCTCTCCAGCGGTAGCCATGTTTGTTGAAAACGAATTCAACCAAAGCGCTCTTTGGTGACGTGGTTGATTACGTTACTGTTGATCATCTGTCCATCATCGTATAAAGCCCGCCCTGACAATTTCATTGGTCCGAACAGCTCCTGTTCGGACATAGTTGTTCCCCAACCGAGCCCCCCCAGACCCAACTTCCCGACCAAATGTTTTTGTGGGCGGGGATAAGTTGGGCTGGCAGCCAGGCTACCATAGACTCCCATTCAACATGCACTCGCTCGCGATCACCCCCAGTGGAACTCTGGTGGAACTGCAGCCAAATTCGGTACAATGGGGCTTAATATGGAGTGGCAAGGCTCTCCTTAAACAGGCTCTGGTACTACCAAAGAATGTCTAATAAAGAGAGAACTGCCACTCTCGGGAAACTTCCGGGTTCTGAACTGGTTGCAGTTCCACTCTAGTTCCATATGAGGGTGCTAACGGTCGAGTGCAGAATGAATGGAGGTCTATGGAGCTATACCACTCAAAATCCACTTTTCTCAGGATATAATTTTTTGTCTAGTAATTTGAATTCTGAATTCGAAAGGGGAGGCAAAAAAATACACACCGCTGGGTGATAGATTTTTGAGATAGAAAGTCGCCTTTCTGTTCCAAAAAGCCTTTTTACAATGTCATTGACGTCATACACATTGTACGGCCCGAGATACTGCTTGACGGCAAGCTCTGGTTACTTCCACTTTTCTCTCGAGGCATCGACAACACAGCTGACAGGTTAGGCTCTCCCTGTCAATACACATGCTAGAAAGAGTTTTGGTTTGCTAATGTTGTTGCTAATGTTGCTAATGCTCTGACATTCTGGTTCTGCTTCGGATGCCATCAAGCGGGATCTCTGGTCGTAGTCAGTCCTTCACTAACCAATCAGCATTCGTTAGCAGAATGCTAGCGTGTTATGGGCAACAACGACTTACCCTGTAAGAAATCGAAAGGACATAAGTACTCTTTCATTCAACTTTCGACCTGTAATCCATGTTGAACATGCAAAAACTACAATCAAATCAGAGATTTCTCAACGACAATCAGGTGAAAGAGACAAATTTAGCCGTTTAGCTCCATAGACCCATTCATTCTGCACTCGACCACGATCACTCCCAGTGGAACTCTGGTGGAACTGCAACAAAATTCGGTACAATGGGGATTAATAGGGAGTGGCCAGGCTCTCCTTAAACAGGCTCTGGTACTACACACTGCCAGTGGGCGAGCCGAGTCTGACTGAGGCTAACGTCAAAACAAGCCGCGGTGTCACTCAAATTCCAAGTTTTACACAAATCACAAAAATACTTAAAACACAAAAATTATTTTAAACACTCCTTCAGATTTTTGATGTAGAATTGACCCTGGTACGAAATTAAGAAAATACTCATCAGAGATCGACAACAACTGACGCAATCGTCAACGGAGGCTGACGGGGCTCTCACACAGGGCCGGATTAACAATTTTCTGTGCCCTGGGCAACAAGGCTCAAGCCCCCCCCCACCCTAACCCCCCCCCCCCCCCACCCTAACACCCCCCCCCCCCCCCCCTGTGTTTGATGTGATGCTAGTTACAGATTTCTGAAATTAATGAATGCATTTTTGGGGCCTTTATTTGAGGGCAAAATAGTTTTTTGAGCTTTATGTAAAATAAACATTTTACAAGCCGTTTTTCAATTGGAAAAATCTTGTCTAGAGGAGGTGATGTCTTTTTGTCTCTTAATTTTCCAGCCCCACGTACGTTTCTTAGCCTGGTTTAGCCAATGAGCTCTCCACGTTTAATACTAATTTAAAAACTATTCGATAAATCGAATATAAAAGCATCATAGAATGTAAAGTAACAGCTAGCTGGCGTCAGTTACTTGTAAAATGCATAGATAATGTTTAACAGTAACATCTCAATTTAGCTTGCACCTAAGTTAAAACATATTTGAGTGTGCTAACATTAGCAATAACGTCAGCTAGTTTGAGCTGTATGCATAGGCTAACCATTAAATTAGCAGCACATTTCCCGTATGATTAACAATTAACAATGATTAAACATGGGCTTACCTGAAAGTGATGCACGGGCACCATCTCGCAGTCTCTTTCTTTCTTTTTTTCTTCCCCTGACTCCTGTTATCTTTTTAAGGCCATTTTAGAAAAGTTGACCTATCCTACTGTCAAAGTTCGTCAGGCCACTGAGATAAGGAAGGGCACGGCGAGCTTGGGAAGTTGAGTGTGTATTTGTTTTGTTTGTTTTTTTGGGGGGGGGCACCATCGTAACATTGTTTGAGCATTTAAATAGGCTATATCTCTTGTTCTGCCTGTTTTGCAATATACATGCCTAATATTTCTATACTAAAATAATATCGGCATTAAAAGTATTATTTTTGAAAAAAGGCTAATTTTTGGTGCCCCCTCAGGAGTTGGTGCCCTACGCACAGCGCGCGTTATGGGAGCGGCGGCACTGGCTACTAGACTACACAAACACTGTTTTTGACGTGATATAACATAATATTTTGATCGAACGAGTTGCAATAAAGTACTCACATTAAGGAAAGTTAGGACTGCGTTCATAGCGTGATACAACATTTTAGTTGACATCGTCCAGGGCCCCTTAGATGTCATGTGCCCCTGGGCAAGTGCCCAGTTGCCCTAATGGTTAATCCGGCCTTGCTCTCACTTAGCAAACCAATCAAAGTTTTTACAGCAACCTACATTAAAATCTCACCATCTGGCTGTCTTCACAATAGTCATATCGTCATAACATTGCCCTCCTCGTTTTTTTGTTGTAGAATTGACCGAAATATAAAATTACGAAAATACTTGACTACTATGACGCTTGCATGGCTGCCGCCTAGGCAGTCTCACGGGCGACCCGCACTCGCTCAAATTACAAAGACTTTCACAAGCTAAATCAAAAATCCAAGATGGCAGTTCCACTCAAAATTGCTTTGTCAACAAAGCCCAATGGTTGGTAATTTTGGGGGTTGGCATTTTTCACTCATAATCCAAGCTCCAACTTGCGTGCTACAATGTCTCTATCACGTTGTATCCATGCGTCGTTGCTAATGTGTGCTGACGTAGTGACATAGACTAGCACTGAGTACCCTTCGTTGACAGAAGGCACTTTTTGGCACAAAAACCCAATTTCTACTTAAACCGTGCAACGGAACATAAATAAAAATACAAGCAACTCAATCGCTACCAAGACGAAACTTTTGCCCCCCAAAACCTAGTTTTAGGGGGGCAAAAAGAATAATAAAAATAACTAGAGAGGGTACAATTTCTGGGGAAATTGTAGGGTGTGCTTGCTTGCGTCGGTTGCACAGGGTCCGTTTTTTAATGAAATTTTTACAACTGATATTTCTGTATATTTTACATAAAAATGCATACTTATTATTTATAAAGATTACATAGATTTAAAAGCATCTTTTTTTTGCTGCTCATTTACAAATCAAAATACGAGTGAAGTGTAGAATGAAATAGATGTCTTCTCATTTCCCCTGCAAGAGGCAGCCTCATAGCTGAATCAAAACGAATACATTTGGCAGACCGGTGTAAAAATTGACCTAATCTCTATTACTTAAACGTCCTTTTAAGTTTTTCCCTTCTCGTGATATTTTCCGGCATTTAGCCTACTCATATTGCATTCTTTCATTAATAAAGTACCCCCTTTGAAGATTATTCTACGACGTTACCGGCAGTAGAATATGGAATCGCGATTCAAACAGTACCATCTGCTAACTGAAAATATGCCCCCAAAAACCTAAATAAGCTTGACATTTATTTAGTGGAAAATCGCTCGTTAAAAAGCTCAGAGGTAGCGATCATTGTCAGTAACAACGCAAAATGCCATATAGCCCTGTGTGGAGAAGCTGCCCCGGTAAATTGTACTACTACAGTACAGTACTAGACTGGCAGTGCTCGTCTTGGTAGCGATTGCGTTGGTTGAATTGGATGTAACGTTCCGTTGTACGGTTTAGGCTGAAATTAATTATTTTCATGAACAGATGAACAGAACAAAGTTTAGGCTGTGGCAATGAAGTTCAGGTTAGTAGTTAGACGTTTGACTTTCTAAACAGCTGTGTAGTGCTAGATGTTTTTGCAGTGTGTCTCACGTAGGCTACAGCGTTGCAGTGAGCAACACTGGTTTGTAACCACAGGTAATGATAATTTCACCAACAAATCGTTTACTTGTAATGTAATAATAAATCCTACAATGAAAATGTATTTGTGAGGAATGTTTATTTTAATGACTGAAAACAGATGCATCATAGACCAATGTAGTATGTGTTGCCCGGGCAACAGAGGCTAATGTCATTATGCTAATGCTTCAATGAAATAGTAGACTACCGTTTCCGAAAGTAGACGTGGGCCTACTTCCTTAATAATATCAGCTAATATTGTACATCACATTTCACAATTGTGTTTCACATCACAAAGTAAAATGAGTAAATAGTTATCACCCTGGCCTCTTTGCTTGTGGCGTTTCTGCAGCTACCTTGCAGTAAAGATATAGTTAGCCTAGCTATCCCCCAAGTTAACAGATGCGAAACGAATGTTCTGCTACAGGTAGGCACGCGTGTTGTCGTGACGTTAGTGACGTTAGTAACGTCAGTGACAGTGGCTAGCAAATTAGCCACCGTTAGCTTCATTTTTCACCACAAAAACGCAATTTCTACTTAAACCATGCAACGGAACGTAAATAAAAATACAACCAACGCAATCGCTACCAATATGAAACTTTTGACACCTAGGTTGTCTATGTAGTCCAAATATTGACTGATCCTTAGGGGGGCGAAAATAAACATTAATAATAACTAGAAAGGCATTTCCTGCTGAAAATGCGTTGGAATGCTGAAAGCTGAAATTAATTTCAGAAAATTGCTGAAAATACAGAAATAATAAGCTGAAAATATATTTTTTAAATGCTAAAAATACAGAAATGAGAAAAGCCGACAATTATTAAAAAAATGGCTGAAAATACAGAAATCCGAAAATGTACCAGCAAGCCGAAATTAATTTAAAAAATGCTCATAATACAGAAATGACAAAGTACCAGCAAGCTCAAAGATGAAATTAAGTTAAATTGCTGAAAAAATGGAATATTCCAATGGCTTTGCTGAAAAAGTGTTAATGCCAAAAAGTCAAGACCAGCACAGCAGGAAAACATAAAAGTGGCAGTGTGGAAGATGAACTGCAGCATTTAACAAAGCTAAGAGCTGAAATACAATGCAAAAGAAGCCAAAATCTGCACTGTTAAACTGTAGAAGTATTTGAAGAAGCAGTAAACATATTATAATACATCATATAATAGTTTTAGTAGCTGAGATTATAGCTGGGATAGTAATAGCAGCTGCAGATATAGCTGGGATAGTAATAGCAGTTGCATATACAGTAGCCTATAATTGAGTGCGTTTACTCGGCTTTCTTAGAAGAATTCAATGTGTTGATTGAATGAAACATTCAGCAGTAGGGCCGATACAGGAAGACACGGCGACACTTTGTTGCAGAAGGATGATGGTGCAAGTTTTGTCCGTGGAGCATACAACGATTAATAAAAAGAATCATGTAGACGCGCTTATTGAGTAATCGCATAACTAATTACACATGTAAATGGAGTAATCGTATGGCATAAACCGACAATTGCTAGTAATCGGGTTTCTCATGGTCAAGTGAACGCACTCAGTGGCGTAGTAGAACAAAACAGTTCCATTAGCGAAGTAGTTAGTAAAAGAGATATTAGCAGCATCTGCAGAATTAGTAGTTGTAGTAGTGGCTTAAAATATAGCAGTATCAGTAGTGGTAGTAGTTGTGTTGTGGTGCTCTTAGTCTTTTAATGAGACGAGTTGACTGACTAGCTTGTCTTGTGTCTCCACTAATCAGCTAATAACAATCACCTGTGTAAGAGACTGAGTGGCGCTTGTTTGTGTGGTTGCCACGGTGATGGTGCAGCTATGAATGCTAACGCGCTGAGGGCAGAGAATAACAGAAATGTAGCTAGAATCCACACCTCAAACAAGTTAACCTAGACGCAAAACTATACTTCCAATCCAAATAATAAGGATATTTTCCGAGACCCAAGACTCTGCCGAAACCAGAGATGTCCTTTATATTTCTGTGCGGTCAGAAATACGACTCTACCGGCAGTTTCAAAATCTTGTTCTTTTTGCTTTCTCTGACGATTTTGTCACCAGATTTGCATTGGTCTCTATGGGGCGAGAGTTGGACTTTGTCTCGCTTTCGTGGGGCTCTGAACAAATGTGTACGTCTGTTGGATTCAACAGACAACTGTCTACGACCAGCACAACATTAGCTAACTATTGATCCAAAAATGAAGCATGAAGAGCGAAAATTGTGGCAATGCTGGCAAACTATAAATATTTTTCAACGACATCCGAAGCTCCCCTCCAGCCTGGCCCTTGCACACTGAGTGCGAAATTTTCGTATGCGTTTTTTCGTAATCGTCAGCCTCAACATTCGGTGGCTCTGAATTGCCAAAAAAACTATCAAAATGTTGGCTATGGATGCGAATACGCAGAAAATCGAACCCGATCCGAACTTTTGCGAAAGTTTCGGAGGCAGTGTGTAAGCGCGATTGACATAACGTGAGGTCGTATTTATTTTTTTACGTGCGAACATTTCGGATACGAATTTCGGACTCAGTGTGCAATGGCTTTAAGCGTTTCAGTCTGCACTCTAGGCTTTCACGTACACACCCATGTCAATTTCAGAAACGGCTTGAAAAAGTCATGAAACATAATCAGTGATATTGAAAACAGTTCATTAGATATCAAAAAGCTGATTTTTTTTTAAATAGTTTCGGGTTTTGTCAACATTTTAAAGTTTAAATGGTGGCTGTAGCTGAAGGATTGAGGAAGAAGAAGGATTTGAAAGTTGAAGAAGTTTAAGAGGATTGAGAGGATTTGAAAAAAAACTCCATTGGCAAACCATGTAAAAAATATTATGAATATTGATTTATATTAATTCAAGCATAAGAGGTACAAAACTGAAAAGATATAGCAGTCATAGCCTGAAACTGCTGAATTGTTTGATAGCTGAACGGTTTTAATAGCTGAAAGGCGCTGAAAGGTGTCGCGGAAGAAACGTATTGTTGGAATGCTGAAGCAGCATTCCAACAATAAGTATGCAGAATAACAATAGTGTTTTTGCTTGCAGCAAACACACTAATAATAATATATATGTGAGAGAACAAAGGTTGTGCCCTTGCCGAAGGCAAAGCACATCCAATTTTCTCCCCGCGTACCCCCTGAACCACCAGGTATGCCATATAGCAAGATGCATGCCTGTGATAGCTAAAAACTAGCAAACACATTTTTCCCACATCTATTTTCTTCCCCAAAGCAAAATTATTTATTATATAGTTTCTAATATATATATATATTTAATTCAAAAAATTACTAACACCTTTATTTATTTTTTCCTTCCTGCAGCTAGGGGGTGCTGCAGCACCCTCAGCACCCCCCTTCCCGCGCCACTGCCCATATCCAGAGCGACTTACAGTAAGTACAGGGACATGCTACACTTCACTTTTTGTATTTTGAATTGTACATGAGCAGCAACAAATGTAGGCTATGCTTTTAAATCTAAGCGATCTTCATAAATAATAAGTAGGCATTTTTATATAAAATATACAGAAATATCACTTGTAAAAAATAGCAGTTAATAAATGGACCCATCTGCAAGCAAGCACACCCTACAATTTCCCCAGAAATTGTACCCTCTCTAGTTTGATGTTGAAATGCTTACCCAAACAACGTCAATTGCAACACTACACTCTGTTGGGTTATAAAGAGGACACATGATGAATATCAACTTTGCAGAGTGCCCGGTTTTCCAGCTGATTGTGGGAAACTAAACCCATTCTAATTTGTACACACACACACAGAGATTCCTGTAATTATTAGAGAGATGATACATTAACAAATAACAATTATAGACTAAGTTTCTATTTGTGTGTGCTTTTTCTCTTAGCCTCCAGGCCACAGTGTTGCCACTGTCACTCCCACTGTCTCAAAACATTGTGTATGCATGTTGTCAACACTAAAGAGGACTGCAGATTACCTCTCTTTTTTACAGATCTAAAATTCTTTGGAGAAACAGCTGTATGCATTTTTAGGAGGTAATTTCCTATGTATGTGCCTTTGTGACACTTGACATTTTGAACATACTGATTATTAGACGTACAGTACTATTGATCCTGTGTAACACCACCAGATGTCCCTATTTAACCATTAGAAACCTTTTCTGGCGCTTTTACCAACTTACTGAAACTGCTTCAATCAAGTACCTATAACAAAGTCACACTTTATTGATAATGTAATTGTGGATGTAATAATATGAATCTTAATACATTTATATATCAATGAAAGAACAATTAAAAACACAAAACTGTGAACTGTAATTAGGGCTCTCGATCTTAAATAAAACCAATTCACATGTTGCTTCAGACTCTGACCAGCTCATCTTTTTTTATTGTAATTTGATGTAAATACCCCTAAACCATTGACCCATTGTATTGATGGTGATCACTAGCTTTTTTGTAGTGTTGCATTGTCCTATTGTTGACTGGTGTGTTCAATTAATCATTCCATCTGTCTACATAATCAATCAATGAATTGTACATTCACAAACACAAAGATCCTGCACATATAACAGTGCTATATTTCACTAAGTGATTATAATGCCAGTATCAACCATATCAAGCTCTAAGTGGTTGTGACTAAAGTCTCCTCTGTGGTCAGGTTCTTGTGGAGTTCGGCTGAGCCGCTACCCAAATCCCTGGAGCGCTGAGACCTGTGTGGTCTTCTCTGCAGCATCCGATGGCAGTGCGTCTGCAGCTCCTTATTCATGCACAGCAGGACCACAGGACTGGACACCAGGGGCAGGTCCATCAAGAAGTCCTTCACCATCTCCTGGCAGACAGAGGGCTGCTCCATCAGAGAGAACACACCACCTGGAGGAGAGAGGAGCAGGAGGAGAGGGTGTGAGAAGGAGAGGGGGAGACAGGAAGAGAGGGGAGGAGGAAGAGAGGCATTGACGAGGAGAGGGGAGCAGGATGGGAGGAAGAGCAGGAGAGGGGGTGAGAAGGAGAGGGGAGCAGGAAAGAGGAGCAGGAGAGGGGGTGAGGTGGAAAGGGGAGCGGAAGGAGCAGGAGGGGAGGAAGAGAGGGGGTGAGCAGGAGATGGGAGAAGGGGCGGAGGAGGGGGTGAGGAGGAGATGGGGCGAGGAGTCGAGGCGTGCAGGAGTAGAGATAATAATAGAGAAGCATGAGCAAGGGTGGGAGAAGGTTGTCAAGGAGGGCAATTAAAGGAGGAGGAAAAGGAGGAAGATGATATGTTGGAGGAGGTAGACAAGAAAGAGGAAAGGAGGAACAGGGGGATGGGGACAGACAAGGAAGAGAGATGTATGTGGAGAATATTGTAATTAGAGGCTAGAGAGTACTTACAGAAAAAGAGGATGTCATAGAGACAATGAGGCAGGGAGAGTTGATAACCTTTTTACGGCATCTACAGTATTTTGTTGAAAAACTGCTGGCCATATTGCATCATAGACCAAAGGGCAGTGCGAAGCTGGTTCAGGTCATACACCATGGAGGTGCAGTTGGCAAAAAACACTTTCCTATTAGTAAACATCCAAATTTATCAGCAGGGGCATCTTAATAGCACTTGAGGCCCCTGGGCTATGGACTTTTTTCATTTTTTGAGGCCCCACACCCACAATCAATTTATTTGCCATTTATTTTGCATTATATTAGGGGGGCGGAGCGCCCCCCTAATATAATGGTAGGGGAAACACTGCCATGAATAAAATGTAATGTATCTACTGACTACACTGAAAAAACTCTACATCTGAGTGTGATCATCTTATTTCTAGATGTTATATCTAGTTGTACTTGTTTCTAGTATAAATGGCTAATCTAGTGACTTAATTTAAGTAATAAACACATTATTTTAAGAAATCTTATCAAGTGAAATGTTCTTACTGCACTGGCAGCCAAATGTACTTGTTTAAAGCATAAGCATGCTCATAGATAATATTTTTGTACTTAAATTTGACACATTTTTGAAGTGTATTACTGTAAAAACAACTATACAAATATATTTGATTCTAAGCCTTACCGGGTAGATGTGCAAGAAGAGTGATGAGAGCGATCAAACCAAACACCTTGGCCAGTCTCTTATTGGCCTCCTGGCTTCTGTGCATGGTCTGGGCGCTCCTGAAGATGGTATGGAGCAGATGACCATAAAAGTACAGGTTGAGCGGCAAGAACACCACCATCTTGACCAGTACTAGAACCCTCATGACTTTGTCATTTATGAAGGAGAAACAGGTGTGGTTAACAGGATCCAAGTGTTCCACACGGCTCTGCAGGATCCACTGGACCAGCTCCTTTAGCCCCACAGGAAGTAGAGGGAAGACCAGCTGCAGGGACAGAAATTTCCTGCTGTCCACCAGCGGGCCCCAGCCCCACACCACTGTCAGGTAGATGGAGAAGGAGATGAAGGAGACGTAGTGGAAGGAGGCCGAGCTGGTTAGGTGCTTGAGGCTGACCATCAGCTCGCAGGGGCCGGAGCCCAGCTCCCAGCGGCCCTGGGCCCCCCAGTGGATGGTGAGAGGCCACAGGGCGAGGTTGGCCAGGTTACCCAGGGTGCTCCCTACAATGAAAACGGCCACGTTGCTCTTGATCTTGCCGTTCCTACCCAGCAGGCAGGACAGCAGCGACACCAGGGTGAAGATGTTGAGACCAAAAGCTGGGATCAGGAGTAAGATCTTGGAGGAGGCGCAGAGGCAGAGGTAAGACCTGACACTGCAGAGGGCGGAGGAGGATGTATAGTTCATGGTAGGCTGGGGCTAGGTAGAAGGGAGGAGAGTTGAACTGAGAGGTAGGTAGAGTGGTATGAGAGGAAGACTGAGGATAATGACTAACAGGGAGGCACAGAGGTATAGTAAAGGGAAAGGAAGGAAAGTTAGGAAGGAAGGAAGGAGATGGAGTCTGTGAAGGTTGAAGAACAGATGCTCTCTGGTCTCTGGTGGAATGCTTACATGGTTACATATACAGTAGACACACCTGGCCATTATGTGACTGTCAAGGCAGACCTGGGTGACTACTGAGCCAATAGGATGAGAGCAGTGCGGTTCCAGGGTTATAATTAAGCTGCATCTGACATTGTACGGCACACTAAGATGGGTCACATGTACAGGAAGAGAGACGCTTTTTGGTCAACATGTTTTCCTCTTTCCAATCCCACAAGTCTACCACCACTGACCCTAATCATGCCTGTTATCTCTCTGTGAGCTTATTGTTTCTAAGAGTCTTGCCCAGCGGACCCAATTACACAGGATTCAGGCTCTAATCCTCCGCCTCTGCTTCGAAAGCTCCCCCTGATCATTTGTTGAACCTTAGTATCTTCTTCTGGTGTGTTGAGTTAATTGTCAAATGGACAGCGCCATGTTGACTAGGCTGGTTCTCCTCCCTTCTCATGATTTCCCACTAATTTCCTTTCATCAAAGAGACAATCACCACAGCCTTATCCCTAAAAACCTGTTTGTATTTTAACTGAAAGGTCAAAACACCATAATACCAAGGCTCCATCTTTAGACAGGAAATAAAACTACTGAGAGTAAAACATGATTTGTTGACTTCATTTGGGTTTTATAAATCTGCAACTGATACCTCGTTTCCACCGACATGGTGCTGGTGCTGGTGCCGGGCCTGTGCCTTATCTGGCACCAGTTCTGCGCGTTTCGACCAAAATTTAGCTGGTGCTGGTGCTGAGAATCCGGCACCGGCACGGCTCCCTGGAGTTGCTGGGCCCAAAATCGGGCACCACCAACGTCACAGAGGTTATGGGCGTGGCTATCCTACCCGCAACAAAAGTTTTCACCGCCATTGTTTTTCAGCTGAGCCGTCAAAAGCCGTTACTTTATAACAGATCATACAATTAATTAATTACAATGTCAACAGAAAAATCAATACAGCAGTGGACCACCGACGAATGTGATATGCTTATAGCGATATGGACATCGTCTGAAATACAAGATAAGTTGGATAAGGCAGTTAGAAAAAACAAAATTTATGAGGAAATACGGAGAGAGTTGGAGATAGGGGGGTTTAAACAAACGACAGACCAAATAACGAATACATTAAAAAAAAGAAAGAAAGACTACAGAGACTACAAGGCAGAGTCGTCTAAAAGTGGTGCTGGACGGATCAGGACTGGTGTTGTAGCCCAACTGGTTTCCACGCTAACTGGTTCCCCAGCTGTGCATTCACATATCAGTCTTCCTCTATCACCTGATTCGTCACAAATTCACAAACATATTACTCCTAATATGTTTAACATATTAGGAGTAACATATTACTCCAGCCCACTCCTCCATTCACCCCCAGAGACGCTGAGCGTCCAGGGTGGGACATAATCGCAGCATTTATCCAATGACCGTATAGTTTCGAAGCACTGAAAAAAACTGTTCAAAGCAGCCCCATTGAAGTCCATGGAAGCTGAGCTTCAACAGGGAAATGCACTGTGGCGCTACGGGAATGTATGGGAAGGAACTCAGTCAGTCGACCTGCTAATATATGTAGCTAATTCTGAACGAACTCGTCTTCGATATGAACGTGTTCTAACGCATTTAAAATGTTAACACAATAGTAAATATTTGACCATGAATTTTTTGAAATGTTAGGGGAAGCTGAGCTTCCCTTGCAGTCTTAAAGAAATCGCCACTGGTCTACACATAGGCTACTTAGTGTCGCATATATTTGTGAATAGCATCCAGGTATATTTGTGAGGTTTCTATGATACATACATTTGTATTTTGTTTCTAACAAACACACAACACATGTATTGCCATCATATTTCCTTTATTATGTGAAGCACTAAACATGTTGCCTGAAGGCCAACGTAGTTAATAAATGGGTGACTGAATTACTGAAATTTCCATGTGCTTCAGTGGCGCGCGATGTAATGCAATGGATTACAATTATGGATGTTTTTGCTCGTGGGATCGAATCCCACTCGAATCTTTTATTTTTCTTAACTTCCATTTATTATGGCGTGAATGGCTGTAATGTAGTGCTCACTACATTTGTTCAGAATATAACATTATGAAATAAATTGATTTCAAAAGATAAAGCGAAGAAACACTCAGCCATAGGCTACACGAAATCGCATAGGAAACGAATGTTTCCATGTTGTGTTACGCGTATTTTGATCGTATTGTCTGGGTTAGCAGCAACGTTCTTAGTATGAATTTTTAATATGTGGTGTCAGAAGGAACTTTGATGTTGTGGTAAATACGGCTATTGTCTCGAAACGATCCCAAATACGTGATTAGTAGCCCACATTCGGATAGTGTCTATGGGAACCAGTTGTTTTAGAAGAAGCCAAAACAAGATGTTTCCTGAAGGCCAACATAGTTAATAAATACGTAACGATTTAGGCAATCTATTATGAGCTAGAATAGCTCGCAGTGTGCAGCAATGGGCTTTGGTGTAATAAGTGTTTTTGCTCTAGTGCGATCGAATCCCACTTCATGCGAGCCTGCAAATGTTTTATTTTGTCTCCATTTATTTTGTCGTGAATGGATGTAATGTAGTGCGCACGTAGCCTATACTTTCATATTCGCCGCAGTAAATATGCGATCCGACTTGAAAATCGCCAGTAATATGTTTGTGAATTTGTAACGAATCAGGTGATAGAGGAAGACTGATATGTGAACGCACAGCTGGGGAACCAGTTAGCGTGGAAACCAGTTGGGCTACAACACCGGACTTACCATTGGGCTTGACTGGGCTCCAGCCCAGGGGCCCCGCCCTGTAGGGGGCCCCGCCCGTTTACATTTATGCGCAGTGGAGGACTGAGCTATAGCCAGAAAGATAAATTATGCTAGCAAGATTCATAGGCAATAACATTGTGTACGGTTGACAAACAGTAATTATAATTTGACCGTATGTTTAACAACAATACTGTGTTGACATGCAATGTAATACTGGATGTGACCAGTAGAAGGGGCCATCCAGTGGTAGAACCTGGATGGTGTTAGAAGAAGAATGGGTAGATGATGCGGGAGTGAGCCATAATAAAGTCAGGAGCACATGCCCATGTTAAACTTAAAACAAACCAAGTCTCATCCTTGATACACAAACAACACATGGTACCAGGAGTAAACAGTTTTTGTCAAGCTTCAGATTGCCTCGTAAAATGGATGTTTTGAAGCCACCGGAGGGACTGAAACTGGTAGGTAACGTGGACAGCATTTGGCGGTCTTTTAAGCAACAGTTTGAGTTGTATATGGCTGCCATTGGACTGGACAATAAACCTGACGCCAGGAAGATTGCGTTGCTACTTAGGGTAGCGGGTCCCCAAGCCATTGAAGTGTTTAACACGTTCAAGTTCGGCGCAGATGAGGACAAAGAGAAGCACGACACCATAGTGGGGAAATTCAGTGCATATTGCTCCCCACAGAAGAACATTGTGTATGAAAGGTATGTGTTCCATCATGGATGCAACAGCCCGACGAAACTTTTGATTGCTTTGTGACTGATTTGAAGCTTAAAGCGCAGTCATGTGATTTTGGAGATCTAAAAGAATCTATGATAAGGGGATAAGGGAGAAGCTGTTAAAAGATGCTAAACTGACTCTGGAAGTCGCAGAGAGACTGTGTCATGCTAGCGAATTAGCCCAACAGCACGCGAAGACGTTCAATGAAGCGAATGCCACTGCAGTGCATGGCAGTGCCAGTGTGGCTGTAGTCACACACATGACAAAAAAGTATTCTCCACAAAAGAAAGACGGAGAAGATGCAGCAGTATATTCCTGCAAACGTTGTGGTGGAAGACATGAGCCAAGGCAGTGCCCTGCCTATGGCAAAATATGTTCGAATTGCAAAAGAAAAAATCATTTTGCAAGACAGTGCTTATCAAAGGCCAAGTCGGTGAGGCTAGTTGAAGATACTGACCTAAGTGAGACTTTCTTCGTGGGCATGGTGTCATGTGACAATGTAAAAAATGATACCATAGAGGAAAATGTAAGGCACTTAGAAAATGAAGAAACGTGGATTGTGTCATTGCCAATTAATGGAGCTTTAGTAGCGCTAAGGATTGACACAGGCGCACAGGTAAACTTAATCAGCATGACGGAAATTAAGGCCATGAAAGAAAAGCCTAAAATAACCAAGAAACCAGTGCAACGGACATGACATAGAAAGCAAAGGTCAGTGTAGGCTGAAAGTGACAGTAAAGGACAAAAGCTACAATGTCCTGTTCTCTGTTGTTCCTGAGGGCCGGGAATCCCTGCTCGGTGGTGTCTCCTCAAAGAACCTGAACCTGGTGAGGAGAGTCTACCACATTAACTGCTCAGAAGCAGTAAGTGGACACACAGACACAGTTGAGTCCATTGTGCATCTTTACTCTGATGTTTTTAAAGGACTAGGATGCCTTCCATACACGTACAAACGTAATCTGGGGCTCCACTCTGCTAGAGCACAATGAAAGACTGACAAAAGTGCTCCAGAGGGTGCGTGAGAATGGACTGAAGTTAAACCGCGCCAAATGCCAATTTGGTGTGCAAGAAATAACATTCATTGGAGACAAGCTTTCTTCTCGAGGGATAGAGCCAGATCAAGACAAAATAAAAGCCATTTTAGGCATGCCGCACCCCACAGACAAGAAAGGTGTGCTTAGAATAATGGGAATGATCAATTTCATTGGAAAGTTTATACCCAACCTATCAGTGAAAACATCAGCACTGAGAGGACTTTTCCATGACTCCGATGAGTTCAAGTGGACATCGGGAAATGAGCGAGAATGGAATGCTCTGAAGGTCACTCTGACGAATGTGCTTGCGTATTATGATCCGAACAAGAGCCTGAAGATTTCGACAGATGCGTCGAAGGACGGGCTGGGAGCTGTCTTGTTACAGGCGGAGGGGGATAGCTGGAAACCAGTTGCTTACGCTTCTAGGTCCATGACTAAGACTGAAACAAGATATGCTCAAATTGAGAAGGAGTGTCTTGGATTATTTTATGGACTACAGATCTTTCATTGCTATGTCTATGGGCTTCCCACATTCACAGTTGAGACAGATCATCGTCCTCTCGTATCAATCATCAAGAAAAGCCTCGACGAGATGTCACTGAGGATTCAGCGGCTCATCATGAAACTGCAACGGTATGATTTTGAGCTGATATATACGCCAGGCAAGCACCTAGTGCTGGCAGATGCGCTATCACGAGCGCCAGAGATGAGTACTGCAAGCTCTACAGAAGACGAGATTGAGAATCACGTCAACATGATCGTTGAGTCGCTACCTGTATCCTGCAAAAAAGCAAAAGAGATAAGTGACGAAACAGTCAAAGACAAGGAGCTACAGACAGTGATGGAAAACATTCACAATGGCTGGCCCAAGGGGTCCTGTCCAAAATATTATCACATTAGATCAGAGCTAAGTGTGGCAAATGGACTGTTATTGAGGGACTGTAGAATTGTCATTCCACACAGCCTGAGGCCAGAGATACTTCGTAGGCTACACGAGGGACACCTTGGCATTGAGAAATGTAAAAGGAGTGCCAGGACTGCCGTGTATTGGCCTGGAATCAATAAGGAAATTGAAAACATGATAGGAAAATGTGAAACATGTAACAAGTACCAGAGCAAACAGGCAAGGGAGCCAATATTGATCCAGGACCTCCCCACAGCTCCTTGGGAGAAAGTTGGAACAGATTTGTTTCACTGTAATGGCAAAGACTATCTGCTAGTAATAGATTACTATTCAAACTTTCCTGAAATTGCTCTGCTCAGAAGTGCAACTTCCAGCAGTGTCATTACTCATGTCAAGTCCATGTTTGCCCGGCATGGGATACCAAAGGCTGTAGTGAGTGACAATGGTCCTTGTTATAACAGCAAGGAATGGCAACAGTTTGCAAGGCAATATGGATTTCACCATGTCACTTCAAGTCCCCAGTATGCGCAATCAAATGGCAAAGCTGAAAAAGGAGTGCATATCATCAAGCAGCTTCTCAAAAAAGCAGCAGACAGCAAGTCAGATCCGTATTTAGCTCTATTAAGCTACAGAACGGCCCCGCTTGAATGTGGTTTATCCCCAGCAGAACTGTTGATGAATCGCAAGTTGCGCACAACTCTACCTTGCTATACAGACATCAAAGGGAATGCGGAGGCACGGACAAAACTAGAGGTTATGAAATGGAAACAAAAACAGCGCTATGACAAGTCAACCAAAACCCTCAGACCACTTGCCAGGGATGATGTGGTGCGTATCCAAGACCAGGATGCGTGGAACCGGAAAGCTACTGTTCTTCAGGAGGTCAGACCGAGATCATATGAAGTAAGGACTGAGGAGGGTCACGTGCTCAGAAGGAACCGTCGCCACCTTCTAAGAACCGAAGAGTCTTTCAAAGAAACCGAATGTGAAGATGAACCTGCTTCTGTGTCATGTGGAGGAACAGTGCCAGACCTGGAATCAGTTGACTGTGTACCTGATGTGGACACAAGTAAAGGTCACTCATGGTCACCTGTCTTGAGGAGATCTGAGCGTCAAGTGAAAAGACCAGTCAGACTCGATCTGTGAATCAACGGTCAAAAAAAAATTCTAATAAAAAATAACAACAAAAATAATAATAATATATGTGTATAAGTTGTGAGTCTGGTTGTTCACAATCAGTGTCGTTTACATATGTTAAAGCATGTTTTTGTTCACTGCTTCAGGGAAAGGGGGATGTGTTGACATGCAATGTAATACTGGATGTGACCAGTAGAAGGGGCCATCCAGTGGTAGAACCTGGATGGTGTTAGAGAATGGGTAGATGATGCGGGAGTGAGACATAATAAAGTCAGGAGCACATGCCCATGTTAAACTTAAAACAAACCAAGTCTCATCCTTGATACACAAACAACACAAATACTAGCCAGCTATCCAGCCATGTCATTGTCCCCAAATCAAATCAAGATTTTTACTAACAAAATAATGGGCATGTCGTGTTGGCCGCAGCCTGTCTGAATTGACTAGCGAGGTGAATAGCGAATGGGATGTGAGATTAGCGGTTACGTGACACTGACATAGTAAATTCAGAAAGGTAACATTTTCCAAATAGGTTAAAAGAAATATTGAAGTCACTCATTGTTGTAATTACATGTTAGCTTGTTAAAGTCTTTCAAAATTGTAAACGGAGACTTTGACTGCGTCCCTGTTGTTATGGTTAGCTAGTTATTTCAGACACTTTGTACAGGCTCATACCAAAGAGTATAGTTCTTTGCTCATACTATGTAGCCAGCGCAATAATTTAGAATGGTGAAAAGACAGTTTTGCTGGAACTACTTAGTAGGTGTACATTATCATCTGATAATGGACACCCCTGCAGCCAATCAGAATCGAGTATTCACCCAGACATTCACCAGATATAATGACTTAAAATATTTGTCATTGAATCGTTCATTCAGGAGATTCGTTCAAAAATGCAGATTCGTCCATGAAACAAATGAAGTATTTGAGTGAGTAATTGAATCATTCATTCAAACCACGTTTTTTTTTATAATTCAGATTATTTTAACATTTTAAATAGACTTCAGCAATTAACAAATCATTTTATTTTGTTTAGTTGTTTGTTCAGAATTGGGATCTCTATTGTATTCTCAATTTATCCAGAACATACATAGCTTGTGTATGTATCATTTTGTTCTATTTAAAGTCATGTATAGAAGGTAGGGCCCGAAAATGACTCAAGCCCAGGGGCCCCCACCCCCCTAAGTCCTGCCCTGGCTATCACTAACTATCACGCAACTAGATCAAGTGAGTAGTGATGGGAAGTTCGGATCATTTTACTGATTCGGTTCTTTGAATTTCGTTCAGTAAAATAAACAAATCTTTTTTCGAGTTATTCGTTCATTTCAACGGGGGGGGGGGGGGGGCTATACGTCCACTGCAAACACGTATCATATTCTCATGTAGTTTAGTGCATGTGCACCAGCAGATACTATTTTAAAAGAAATCCCTGCATTAAAATAATGTATACGACAGTTTGTATGATGGTCATTTATTATCACACTAGCATTTAATTATCACAGCAAACAATTACGCTGCACTGAACTATAAGTAAAGTACAAGAAAAGTTAAAATAACAAAACCTGTAATTATTAGGCTACTTGTGAACAACTATCACAAGTAGCCTGAGCCTATGCAGGTCACATGAAAAATGATCCAAAGATCCGTACCCGAAGACCGAGGCAAAATGAACAAATCATTTCTGTTTCCTCTAGCTAGCAGTACTGCCTATGCAGGTCACGTGAAAAATGATCCAAAGACTCGTACCCGAAGACCGAGTCGGGAAATGAACGAATCATTTCTGTTTACTTGGACGAGCCTATGCAACAGTCCCGATGCGCGGCCACGAGAAAATGAACGAATCACTCTTTGAGAGGACTCGTTACTCCCGAGTCCTTGTAAGGATTCATTCAAAATGAACGAATCGTTCACGAACGACACATCACTACAAGTGATTGACAAACACAGCGAATAAACTGTAGATTAGGCTGCTTTTGTTTGAGTAACGTGAACACTGAGTGATTTTTTCCGACCATCACACTTGCCCCGTCTGTAGCAATCCCCACCATGTTTTTGATATCCAGGCCACACATCCTCAGAAAGGCATCGATTGCGTCAGTAATTCCAGTAGCACTTGCGTTGTGAAGATCAACAAGCCCCAAATAAGTACTAACAAATTTGCCGTGTTTCTGTGAGCGGTACTTAACACACAGACACAGAAGTTTACTCACTGATATGTCGGTGCTTTCGTCAAGGTAGAGAGAATAAGGAGACTCGCCAATATCTTGCTGTAACTCCTCTCTGAAGTGCGGTGCCAGGACAGACTTTATAACTGCAGTACACTTGGTCCTGTGCATTTTGAATGCTCCCATCTCCTCGTGCAAAATATCTGACAAGTCATCCACTGCGTTGATGGAAGTGTGGCAAGCAACATAGGTTGCAATTCTGAGTTCACAACGTTTTTGGTCATCATTGATTGTGCCTCCACTATTACCAGCCATTGGTACTGTAAATGATTTCACGCTGGGCATACAACAGGACTTGTGCTTCTTTGTGGAAGCATGATCTTTCAGATCGCTAAGTTGAGCCCTGATCTCCGTGTCACAATATTTGCGGGCTTTACACTCATCTTGTGGGACAGACTCGATCCACATTTTCAACTCCGGATCTGTCTCCCACTCTTTTCTCTAAAGCTTTTTATACTTCCACCACTTAGGCATATTTTTACTTTTTGAAAAACAATGCAAACCCAAGTTAGCTACGATATGCTTTAAGCAACTTCATGCTAGGTAGGCCTACCCTATAGGTCAGCCTCTGTCCCTTGCTCTTCCTGTATTCAGTTCCTAATAGTGATTGAACAATAACACATGTCAATCAAATAGTTTGTTTGAATGTTTTCAGTCTTTAAAAAAAGCGCCCAATTGTAACGAAACCCGCCCAAATGTAATCAACCCGCCCAAGGCTATTTTGCCCCGCCCAGCATTATCAAAAGCAGGAACCCGCCCAATGTGGCAATACACAAAGAAGAGTCCAGGAAGTTAGATTTGCAACTATGGCAACAACATTTGTAGCTAACAATTTCTAGCTCTAAAATGGGCAATCACTGACAAGTTCCGTGATTATTTGTACTATGCTCCGACCTTCACTGTGTACAGTGATGACAACTCGCTCAGCTACATTCTGTCTACTGCAAAACTGAACGCAACCACTTCCAGGTTGGTTGCAGAATTGGCTGATTTCCGCTTCACAATAAAGTACAGACCAGGCAGAGAGAACAGCGATGCAGATGCTTTGTCGAGGATGCCACTGGATGTAGTCACTGATGAGAGAATGTTCGGAGGAGCTTCCACCAGACGCCATTGTCGCCACGATACAAGCAGTTGAGGTATAGGAAGAGTCTGTTGCACCTTGGTCACTTTCAGCTTCATCTATGTCAGTATCAGCTGAAGGTGAGACAGCCACTGCAGCAATCAGCTCGATCCCAAAAGATGGGATAAGAGAAGCACAAGAATCTGATCCGGTTATTTGACTTGTGCTCGATTTCAAACTGTCGTGTTCCAAACCGCAGGTTAAAGAGCAAAAGGAATCCAGCCCAAAGACAAAATGCCTATTCAGAGAATGGGACAAATTGACAATAGACAGCCCGCAAGCAGTTAGTTCTACCAGAGCAGTACAAAGGGAAAGTGATGGAAGAGTTGCACAATAACATGGGTCACCAAGGTACTGACCGCACTGTATCACTAGTACGTGACCGTGTCTTCTGGCCATATACGCAATCTGACATCGAGCACTATGTGACTAAAACTTGTAGCTGTGTCAAGCAGAAGAAGCCGAGCCATGAACCAAGAGCTCCTCTGACAAATATTGTGTCAACACAGCCATATGTATAGATTTCCTCCATCTCGACAGATGCAAAGGGGGATATGAGTACATCCTCGTGATTGTTGACCATTTTACATGTTTCACTCAAGCCTACGCCATCACATCATAGTCTGGGTTTGGGTTCCCCTCCCGCATCCACCATGACCAAGGGGGAGAATTTGAAAATCAGCTGTTCCATCAGTTAAAGAAACTTAGTGGCATGGCGGGATCTAGAACAACACCCTACCACCCAATGGGGAACGGTCAAGTGGAACGGATGAACAGACCTGCCGATTTATGAGGTGAGACCAGAAAAGGGTAGGGGACGCTCCAGAGTCCTGCACAGAAACCTGCTTATGTCCTGTGACCACTTACCTTTTGAGACACAACTAGAAATGACAGATAGTTGTGGTGCCAGTTCCTGATACGCTACCTGCACAGCCTCTTGTTGAAAAGCAGCTGGAGGAGAAGACAACAGTTAATGACCTACCTGCTGAGGAGATGGACTTACCTGCTGAAAATCTGCCTGATGATCGTCCACCATATGCATCTCCTTCATTACCTGCTGCTGCTGAACCTGAGGAACCAACCTACCAGCTGCCACAAAGAGAGGGACACCCTCCAAGACGTATCACTTATGATCAGCTGGGTATCCCTTCCTGCTACAGTATCCAGCCACAACCACAGTTGTTTCCTGTCTACTCTGCACCAGGACTGGTTCCATGGCTGCCACCACTACAGTGATATTACTTTCAGCCACCCTACATGTCTGGACTTCAGCAAACATGAGGCTACAGAGTTGACATGTTTGACCAGGGGCTACTGACTGATTTCACAGACTGTTGCAAGAGACAATTTGCAGACTATGAATATAGATCATTGAAACTGATGGACTGTTGATCAATAGTATGAGAAAGGACTGCTTATGGACTGTTTATACAGCTGGTCAACAGATATCAGTGTTTCCCCCAGGTTGGGGGGGGGGGGGGGATACACTTGGAGTGTCGATCAGGTCATCATATATCTCTGGCCACTGGATTTCAGGGCTTGACATTAACTTTTTGAGGCACATTTACGTTTCATTTGTCCATGCACAAAAGTCACTTGACCCCGATACCTTTAAATAGCCTGACCAAGTGATCGGGCAAAACTAGCCTGGCTAACGGAGGTCACTTTCTCAGGCAAATGATGAATGAAACAGGCTTGGTTAAAGAAATCCGAGATGCTGGCTCTCTTCAGCAGGCTTGTATCTACAAAAGGCAGTCCTCCCTGACGTTTATAGTGTAGAATGGAGTGAAATACAACATTGTGCACACTGCCAGTGAGCGACCCGAGTCTGACTGAGGCTAACAACAGTGTAACGCGGACGCAGTCTCACTCAGATTGCCAGTTTTACACAAATCACAAAAATAGTCGGACCAGCTGGCTAAAAGCAGAATTCCCATATCTCTTGAAAGCTGCCCTGCTCGACTTTTTAGGTGTAGAATTGACTGTAAAATTATGAACTTTGTGAGATGACGTGAAGACATGGCTGCCGCCTAAGACTATGCTGTCTACCGGGCGACATTCTCACTCAAATTTCAAGACTTTCGTGACCGAAATCAAAATTCTGATGTGACAGATCAATGGGGAATCGCTTTCTCTCTTAAAGGCTGTCCTCCTCGACCTTTTTGGACTTTTTAAATCGAACTATTTGTATAATCCGTGTACTTCTCCAGCCATTAAAAAGGCTATCCTTTCCCGGTTTTCTGCAACCACATTGCGCGCGCATCCCGAATGTTTACAGACAAATAATTGGTCTATAGACCAGTTTTATAGAAAAGATAACCTAAAATGACTTATTTTGTGATCTGGCGCTATATATATATATCTATCTATATTTTTTTTTGTTATTTGACCTTCCAGGGGGGGCGGGGGGTGCCGTTGGGGGGGCGGGGCGCCCCCCTAATATAATGGTAGGGGAAACACTGGATATGGACTGTGAATTTTACTTGTTGGTTCTATTTGAACTGTGACCTTGGCTCAAGTACTAGCTTACAGAAGAGGATGTCCTAGGTCCAGTGCATAGGTGACTGTTTAAAAAGACAATGTTGGTAATGTCGGGACAACATTTGTTTTGTTGGGGAGAGTGTGACAGGTTAAAATATCTAAGGTATAAAAGATTGTTCAGTGCTAGTTAATAGGAATTGATCAAATTCATAATTGTGTCAAGTTCAAGTTCAAGTCTTTTATTTGTCAGGTACACAGAACAACACAAGGTTAGACTGGGCACTGAAATTCTTAAGACAAGACAACGCAAGCACCTGGCATGACATAACATATAAGTACACGGAACATAATTTACATCTATGCTGAGCTTAAATAAGTGAAACTTCCTAAATATACAGATAGCAATAAATAATCGACTATACTAACCCTAATACTAAAACTTCCTAAATTACAGATAACAATAAATAGTGTACTATACTAACCCTAAATGCACATAAAACCTGTTTCAACCCTATAACCTATTCTAACCTAAGTGGAGTACAGTACAATAGTGCAAATTTGCAGATCAGTGACTAAGTCAATGACCATACAGGAGCCTAGTGGCGAGGTACAGTGAGGTACAGTAGTGCAATGTTACTGATAGTGCAACCAGTAGCTGAAAGTGACAGTGTATAGTGACTAGTGTGCAGTAAATCAATGTCCATATCAGTGTCCATTCAGAAGCCTGATGGCCCTTGGGTAGAAACTGTTGTCCAGTCTGCGTGTGCGCGACCGGATGCTGCGGTAACGCCTGCCAGAAGGCAACGGGGTAAAGAGACTGAAGGATGGGTGGGAACAGTCTCTTAGAATCCTGCCGGCTTTCCTTAGGCAACGTGTGTGGTAGGTGTCCTGTAGGGCTGGGAGCTTCCTGCCGATGATGAACTCAGCAGAACGGACCACACTTCGTAGGGCCTTGCGGTCCCTGTCTGTGCAGCTCCCATACCACACTGTAATACAACCAGTCAGAATGCTCTCGATAGTGCATCTGTAAAAGTTAGTGAGGATGACTGAGTCCATACCAAACTTCTTCAGTCTCCTCAGGAAGAAGAGGCGCTTACGGGCCGCTTTGACCACCTTGTCCGTGTGAACAGACCAGGTGAGGTCATTGCTGATGTTCACCCCGAGGAACTTGAAGCAGCTGACCTTCTCCACTTCCGATCCATTGATGTGTAGGGGTGCATGCTCATCCTCCTTCCGCCTCCTATAGTCCACAATCATCTCCTTGGTCTTGCTGATGTTAAGAGAGAGGTTATTGTCCTGACACCATGATGTCAGGGTGTCAACCTCCTCTCTGTAGGCTGACTCGTCACTGTCAGAGATGAGGCCCACGATGGTTGTGTCGTCAGCAAACAAGTTATAAGTTAAGGTATGTTACGTGTACAAGGGTAAAAGTGTTAACCAGTGATCTAAGTGCCCTTAATCCATGAGTCTGAGATCAATTGTTTTGGTCTCCACTCAAGTTCCTGGGGAAATTGCAGTCTTTTCCTCATTCTACTAAAGTTTTTCAATGAGGAAACATCACCGTATCACTCTCGTGATTCTTTCTCCCCTTTTGCAGGTACAGTGTTAAAACAGTTAATGTAATAATTTGCTAATATGTCAAGACTATTTAAAGATCCTGTAAAGTATATTCCATGTTTTGCTTCTAAGTAGCCTACATTATATACGTGTGAAATGAGTTCCTTAAAGCATGTGCAAAGCGCTAAAACTTTGTCACACTAAAATGTGGAGTTAAACCAAGCCCTCGCCCCTCGGCTTGAGGCAACGGCCCCGGTGGATGTAGGTGGTATTGCATTTACGGTTAGGTTTCCGACTCTTCCGGTCGTTTTTATTCTATTAACTCCAGTCAACATTTACAAAACTATCTCCCCCAATAATTTTTGTTTGATTCTCGAACCTGGCTCATACTACTAGCTTTTTCATAGAAGAATTTTTCCGAAATGGGTAAACTAGCACCCCATTTATTTGCTTACGTCAATAAAAGTTGCCTGCAAATGTGCTCGCGGATACTAACAGGGCACGAGCACAAAAGTTCACATTGGCCGATAGCCGATTTACATGGAGTTGAATGAGCCATAGACTTATATTGAATGAGCACAGGGAGAAATGGCTTGAGTTGCCTGCCCTGTTCTAGCAAGTTTAGCAAATGGTTGTCACACATACATTAAATGTGGTTAATATAGTTTATTCCCGTTATTTTAAAACAGATAAAGATTTTTGATGGCAAATATTATATTATGTTAAGCGTGAGCATAGATTATTGACATGTCTATCTGGAGCGAAGACGTTCAATAAAATATATTTTAGACACACTTCTCGAGCTTTTATTTATTACATTATTAACACGTCTTGTTAGATCACGTTATATCCATTAATAGACGTTTGGTTTTCTAGGTTGAACATATAAAACACAGGTCACATTTCGACACTGATGTGAAATTGAAGGCAGTGTGAATTTCGTGGCATTTCGTTTGAATATAAAGTTGACAGTAAGCAATGGTAAGTCTGCATTATGGAAGATTTCGGTTACCAAAATAACTATTAAGCTTTCTTTGCCTGGCGAGAACAACGACGGAGCTGTTCATGTTAACAGTTTATTTCATCCGATACAATGCGTTGGAAATCATACTCATATCACGAAGAAAAAAAGCAACATATGTGATGAGTTCCATCTAGAATAGCCCTATATTTAGCCCTATAGCCTATTTCTAAAAAACAAGTGAAATGAATACTATACAGTGACAGAATACATTTCCGTTAAGTTTGCATCATGTGTCTGATTCTTATCGGACTTGTACCCCATTCTGCCCATAGATTCTGCAACTGCAATGGCTTAGCTCACACACTCGTAACCATATAAATCTATGCTCGCGACTGGTTGTCGCAAAGTATGACGTGTACAGCTAGTTGCAAGCGTGCACGAGGTCTCGGAGCTAGGGGAAAAAAGAGCCACTGTTTAAAGCTAGACCGGAAGACACGGAAGTGGAAAGATGGCCGCGTCCGTATCGCGCTCTCGCTTGCCTCACTGCGCCACTGAGCACTTTTCATAGAAATGAATGGGGACGCCATCTTGGAAGACAAAAGTAGCTTACTCTAGTTATATTAACTCTATGAGTTAAACCTAAGAACAGTTTCTCTTCCGTTTTCAGATCAGGTTTTAATGGGCGGAGCCAAAAAATGCCCTACTACGTCATTTCGCCCTATCTACGTCAGATCACTGAATGGCTCCTCCTGCTGTACTGTTATTGTAGCCTACATCAGCTAGCTAGCTACCTTCAGGATTATCGTGACCACAATTCAAATGAAAATGCATTTCCAGAAATGCATTTTCATTTGAATTGTGGTCACGATTTTGCAGCCATGTTCTTAAAATGAAAATGCATTTCTGGAAATGCATTTTCATTTGAATTGTGGTCACGATTTTGCAGCCACGTTCTTGAAAATGAAAATGCATTTCGGGAAATGCATTTGAATTTGAATTGTGGTCACGATTTTGCAGCCACGTTCTTAAAATGAAAATGCATTTCCAGAAATGCATTTTCATTTTCAAATTTTACATTTCAAATTGAATTTTGGTATCTATTTGCTGGGGCATATTTTGAAAATTAAATCTCAAATGTCTATTTCTTTTTCATTTTAATTAAGTGAAAGATTGAGCACTCTTGAAGAAGAAAATTAAAATGCAAATAGGATGATTGAATTCTAATTTCATTTATGAGTCAAATAATGCAGCCACATTCTTAAAATGCAAATGCATTTCTGGAAATGCATTTGCATTTGAATTTTGGTAACGATTTGCTTCCATACAGGATGTCTCCCACCACCCGCAACTGCATCTTCCCTGGATGCAAGAACTCCAGCTGTGCTGCAACGCCATTTAAGTTCCCTATTGATAATGAAAGGAAAAATAGGTGGATATGTAGGAATAGGAAATGGTTGACTGTTGTTTTTGTCTTCTCCTTTACAGGTACACTCTTGCACTTTTTTTGAGTTTCATGTTGTTTAATTGTAACTTGTTTAACTGCATGCTCTTATGGTTCTTCCCCTTGGCACTTATTTGGTTTTTCACAATGTATACTTCATGTTTTGGCTGCTTGCAATGTTTGGGGCTATCTCGTTGTTATGATCAGTGACCTATGCTCTTTTGTAATGCTCTCTCTTGGAAGTCGCTTTGGATAAAAGCGTCTGCTAAATGCATAAATGTAAATGTGGATAGATTTTGTGAAGAGCCACGCTCATGGAAAGCTTCGGATAAACTCCAACAGCCGCCTCTGCACTGACCATTTCACGGCGGACAGTTTTAACATGGACCAGAGACAGACGGGGTTCACCAACACACGGCTTCTCTTGCAGCGCGGAGCCGTACCGAGCATCGCCGTTCATCCTCCGGTCGCACCTGGACCATCCACCGCCGCCAGCAGTTCATCACTCAGTTCTGTGTGCTTGTTATAATTATACTAGATAACTTTTCCAGAGGTATCTCTGCTTTGAGTTAGTGCAAACCGCTAAATTGATATTAGGCTACTCGGTGTAGAATGATGGTATTTTGGTGAAATGGTAGCTAATGTGTTAGAAGTAGCCTAGTTGGAGAGCTCACTGTCTGCTGTCTCTGGTGTCCATTTTTACTGTTACAGCTCAGGGGAACATTTCATTTATATGCATCTGTATGTTTCACTCATTGAACAAATAAATTCTAATTCTATACGGTTTTGTTCGGCTTGACATAGCATCCATTATCTGGGTCGGAGGTAGGCACTATGCAGCGAGGGGCGGAGCTTCAGCTCCTTCAGGCGACACGCCCCCCAGTCTCAAGCAGAGAAGATTTTTTCACGATTTCAAAGCCTAATTTAACATACTTGCCGGTGTTATTTTTTCATTCGAATTTGGATGGGTAGTTAATAACACATTATTCTGTGGTGTGGCGAACTTAAAACTTGTTTCCAGGTCCACTTTACAGGATCTTTAAGATGTGTTTTAGTAACATTTTGTTATAAACTAGTGTAACATAGTTATTTGGGTCCAGTTAAATTCCACTAAATTGGCAGAACTACGCCATCTGCTGCTCAAATGTATACCTGCTCAGTAGCTGTAGCGCAGCATTTAATTCCTCATAACATCGGAGGATTTTAAGAAGGTAACATGTGGTGAATGCTCGTGGACAATATAAATGTAAAATAATGTGAAAAGTATTTAAAAGTTGACCCAGTTGTTTAGTTAAAAATGATAACTGCTCGAAGTCCATTTAGCAGTGTTTATATTTTTGTTACCAAGTGTTAATCAAGGTTTAACCACTCGAAAGTACATATATTCTGTATGCTAACTAGCATCTGCATGTGCCGTCTTTCCAGGCGGAGCATGCCTGCTGTTAACCGTGTCCATTCATTCACACATTGTTGTCTATTGTGAATTGTGATGTTTACAACCGGCTGGCTCCGAGTGGTAGAAGACATCTTACATAGGTCACATTGGTGCCGTGACTCGTCGATGACTACACTGGACCGGGCGGATGTCTTCTCGCCATCAATTGGAGCTGCATATCTTTCATCTGTGTATTAGATTGTTGGGGTTATCATATTGCTAGATGGCTATAGCCTCACTGGACTGTTATTTTTGATACACTCAGGGACTCTTTTGTTTTCATTGTGAATTTTGGTTGCAAATATGAGTTTGGGCAAATTTGGTACCTTTAATATGACCCCTCTTACTGTTGGTAGAGGGAGAGGGTTATATAGCAGTAGCACACCAGTGCCGTTTTCGCTGAGTGATCATCATAAGACAACGCTAGATGTGGATTCTGTGCACAGTTCTCTTAGAGATGAGGATGTAATGAACCCTCACGGCCAACCAGTAACTGAGACACATCCATCACAGAGTACCAGCACATCTGTCCCACACCCTTCCCCTCCTCTTGAGGAAGTAAGACTGGCTGACCAGATGAGCACTATCGTGCAGCAGATTGGACAGCAGATAGCTGATAGTGTTATGACACACCTCAACACACCCAGCCCTGCAACTACTGCACATACTGGTCACTATGAAACACCCAAGGGTAGAGGCCTCTCCCCCAGTCACACTCTGGATCTCTCCCAAGTCCAACTGGTCACTCAGGGCAGAGTCAAGGACCCACCTGTGTTTCGAGGGGAGAGTTCAGATACATTGTCTGTTGACGAATGGGAGGAATCGATGGAAATGTACATCAGGAAGAGTGGTGTTCAGCAGGAGAATCAAGCGGAAGAAATTCTCATCCACCTGAGAGGCAGAGCTAAGGATGTTGTCAGGTTTGGGATTAGAAATGGAGGAGTTGATGTCCAGCATAACCCACAGGCCATCTATGGGCTTCTTTGCAAACATTTCAGCTCAAGCCAATTCTCCTCTGTGCCTCTAGCTGATTTTTATTCCACCTTGCCGAATGAAAGAGAGGATCCATATGAATACTGGCTGAGACTCAACCGAGCGGCTGATGTTGCTGCAAGCTGTCTTAAACAGCAGGGTAAAATGTTTGATAGTCCCAGTGTAGAAATCACACGTATGTTCATCAGACACTGCCCCTGTAGAGATTTAGCTCTTATCTTCAGGACCAAGACAATTGATAAATGGTCAGCTTGTGAGGTTCAGGAGGTGCTGGACGAATACCATTTGGAGAAAAGTGTTCAGTCGTATGCTGAAAGGGGTGGGATAATCAATGTAAATAGAGTTGAGCTAAACCCTAATGCTAATCGAGCTTCAGACGTTCCTACACGGGAACCAACCGTGAGTCATGACCATCCCACTTTAGAGAGGTTGATTGGCATGCTTGAGAGAGTGCTGCTTCAAGGCCCAGGTTATGCTCGAGCCAATAGAAAGCCACCTACCACCGATGGGCTCCCTAGAATTGAGGGCTTAACTGGAAAGCCATGCTCTGTATGTAAGGACAGGTCCCACTCTGCCCTCACACACTGCCGGGAGAACAGGCTGTGTTTCCTATGTCACTCACCTGGACATTCTCGACGCAACTGCCCGGAAGAGGGACGCCCTCCTTTTGGACAGCAGGGAAACTGAATGATCTGCGCGTAGGGGAGGACAGCGCAGATCCTAAGAGTGAGCCTCCCACCTTGGATTTGACAGGAATGGATGATCTTGAAACATTATATGATAGCTACAGCAACGTGGTGGCGCCTGAAAAAACATTGATTATGCAAGGTCTGCATAGACTCTCAAAGACTGACAGTCTTTTCTACACGGACGTGACAACTGGTAATGGAGATGTTCTCAGAGCATTAGTGGACAGTGGGTCTATGGCATGCACTTTGAGTGAGGCAGCTGGTGTGAAACTTAGCCAGTCTACCCCTAACATCGTAAAGAATTCAGCTGAAGGCTATGTGATTGTTGGGTGTGGCGGTCACGTTGTCACACCTTCTGCCATGTATGACCTCACTGTATCAGTCTATGGCTATAGAGTGATCGTTCCAGTCCTAGTCGTACCAGGCCAGACCGATGAGATGATTCTCGGCAGCAACGCCATAAAGTGGCTCATTTCACAAATGAGAAAGACTGTCAATAACCAAAATGTCACATCTCCAATGAACAGTGACCACAACAGTGAATTGCTCCATTTGATGTCACAGTTGTCTGGCTCAGATGAGCAGGAAGGCAGGGCGAAGCCAACATGCACCGGCACAGCTAAACTTAAAAGAGCGGTCACTCTACGTCCGATGACTGAACACTTAGTGTGGGCTAAACTGCCTGCCACTGACGTCTCCGCGGTAGGTAGTACTGTTGTCATTGAACCTACTCGGTCCAAGGCCAGTCCTGCACAAATTCTGGTAGGAAGAGTTGTCACCTGCTTGTCGGGAGATGGATGAGTTCCAGTTAAAATAGTAAATCCCACAGAAAAGTCACTAACCTTGAAGAGGAATGCAAAGGTTGCAGATGTATCCCCTTGTCTTTCTGTACAGGACTTACCTGAGCCGGATCGCATCCAGTCAAACGTGCAGTGCACACAGAGCCCGTCCCCTCTACCAAGGTCGGAAGAGGAGATATCACTCATCTTAAGGGATTTGGGCCTGCAAGATTTGGACCTCTCATCCTGCGAAGTCTCCCTCGAATGGAAAGATAAATTGTTGCGGATCATTGAACAGTATGGACCTGTTTTCTCGAGACACAAAATGGACTGTGGTGAGGCGGTGGATTTTATCCACAGGATACGCCTGCTAGATGACAAGCCCTTCAGACTACCATATAGGCGAGTCCCACCATGTCACTATGACAAACTTCGGACTGCTCTAAATGAGATGGAAGAATTGGGAATAATTCGTAAATCTCAGAGTGAGTATTCATCCCCCCTCGTCCTCGTTGTCAAGCCAAACGGGGATCTCCGCATCTGCAACGACTTCAGATGGTTTAATGCAAGAACAGTGAAAGATGCACATCCGCTGCCTCATCAGACGGACGTCCTTGCTGCACTTGGTGGCAATGTGTTCTTTTCTACGATGGACCTCACTTCAGGTTTTTACAATGTTAAACTGCACGAGGATGACAAAAAATGCTCAGCATTCTCCTCCCCGTTTGGCCTGCATGAATATAACAGGATGCCTCAGGGTCTGACGAATAGTCCTGCAACTTTCATGCGAATGATGATGGCCATCTTTGGCGATCAGAACTTCACAGGCCTGTTGTGCTACCTAGATGACCTAATGGTCTACGCTCCATCTGAACAGGTTGCACTTGAGCGTCTGCAGATTTTTCTCACGTCTTGCTACCAACAACTTAAAGCTCTCGCCTAAAAAATGTGCCACTTTCTTCGCCGGTCTGTCAAGTTTCTGGGGCACATTATATGTGAAGATGGTGTCAAGACAGATCCGAGTAAAGTACAGGCTATAAATGATGTGCAGGAGGCTGACCTGATGGAGTCCGATGGAGAAACGCTGTGTGCAAGAAAGATTCGGTCCTTCTTAGGAATGGTTCTCTACCACCATCATTTCATTGAGGGCTGTTCTGCTAAAGCTAAGCCACTGTTCAACCTTGTGACTGAGCCTGCCACAACAAAGGACAGAGGGAGAAGCCGCAAACCCAGATTTAAGAAAAGCCCTGTGAGACTGTCTCCGACTGACTGGACTGACGAATGTAGAGCAGCATTCCAGACCTTGAAACATGAGCTGGTGCACAATGTCACCTTAGCCCACCCTGACTTCTCTGCACCATTCATCCTCGCGGTTGACGCCTCCTTTGATGGTCTAGGAGCCGTCCTCTCGCAGTTGCCACCTGATGGGAAGATTGCCAGACCAGTGGCATTTGCCAGTAAGACACTCTCACAATCCCAACTGAACTATCCAGCACATCGGCTGGAGTTTCTCGCCCTGAAATGGGCGGTCTGTGACAAATTTAGCCATTGGCTTAAAGGGAGTTGTTTTTCGGTCTGGACGGATAATAACCCGTTGACATATATATTGACTAAGCCAAGGTTAGATGCCCCCCCCCCCCTCCGTGCTCCCTCTCTTCGCAGGATGTTTCAGCGGTGTTGGACGCGCACGGCTCCGGGGGTGTCAGTCAAGTTAGGGGCACGGGACCAGATATCCCACAGCTTGTCAGTGTCGATCCAAGTGCTTCGCTGCCAAGAAGTGAGCTGATCAACCTACAAGAACAGGATTACGTCTTGGGCAGGGTTTTCTGGTATGTCCAGCGTCATAGGAGGCCCTCTAGGCGTGAATGTGCTGATGAGTCTCGTGGGGTGTTGAAGCTGCTGAGACTTTGGGCCAAGCTCGCTGTCAAAGATGGCATGCTGTACAAAGTAAAGAAGGACAGAATGATGAATAAGCCCAGTCAGCAAGGCAGGTTGCCCGTCGCCTATGGGATGACTTTTTCTGTGTGTATGGTTTCCCAAAACGCATACATTCGGACCAGGGAGCCAATTTTGAGAGTAATCTCATTAAAGAGCTTCTAGAGATGACTGGCATCCAAAAATCACATACGACCCCGTACCATCCTATGGGGAACGGGGTTGTCGAACGGTACAACAGGACTCTTGGCAACATGATACGTGCCCTGCCTCCTCAGTCGAAGGCCAGGTGGCCACAAATGCTGCAGATGCTGACGTTCTGTAACAACTGTACTGAGCACGAGACAACGGGTTTTGCACCCTTCTTTCTAATGTTTGGGAGGATCCCGCGCTTGCCTGTTGATGTTGTATTCCGGCATGCCCTCACCAACGATGCTGTTGTGGATCGCTGTGAGTTTGTTTCTCGCTTGAAACATGACCTGTCTGAAGCTGCAGGTATTGCCCGGCAAAACAGTCGTACGGCGCAGGCTCGTCAGGCAAGGTACTACGACCGCAAAGTGAAAGGGTCGCCCCTTACTTTTGCAAATCGTGGTGAAAGAGGGAAGAGGAAGATTGCTGACAGATGGGAATCGACGGTTTATGAAGTGGTGTCGGGCAAACCTGAAATCAATGTGTATCGCATCAGAGATCCTGTGACGTCTAAGGAAAAGGTTGTCCACCGGAACATTCTACTTCCTGTGAGTTTTCTCCCTGCTGGGGGTGATGATGCCTCAGGGTCAAGTTGTCCATCTGTTGCTGGTAGTGACCAGTAACCTAGTGGTCCCCACGGATGTACAGGACAGTGAGACAAGGACAATTGGCTGGCTGATGCAAATGGATGATGCGAGTGATGGTGATGCTGCTGCCAACGGGTTTGATGGTCTTCCGGTTGTGGCTATGGATGCTCTGCCCACTGAGAGTGACGTGTCTGTAACCCCAAATGATGTGTGTGAGGGTTTAAGTGTCTCTGGTTCATCAGTTTATGCTGCACAGCTGCCTTCTCCCGAGTTCTTCGCTGAAGGTGTGGCACACCAGGGCGCATCCTCCCCACCCTCATCGGTAGCTCGAGTCCCCTCCCTTGTACATTCAGCTGAAACACGACCAGGTGCATTTACACAGGCTGATGTGGTGTGCACACAACCACCGCCACTTCTCACTAGGGTGGGTAGACATGTAAAACCCCCAGCTCGCCTTGTTTGTGAAATGAACGAACTGGTTGTAGGTGACTCAGCGTCAACAGTTGATTCTTTGTTTTCCTTTGTGAGGACCATGTTTTCTGTATAGATTGCTGGGTGTTGTGAAAGTGTTGTTGTTTTTTCGCGCTAGTATTTACCTTAAGTATTATGGTGGTAAGAGCAATGTTTGTTGTATGAAAGATGTAAACGGCATCTTTTGTGTCTGGGTTGGTAAGGGGATTGGCCATTCCCTTCCTGACTTTATTCCAGAAGGAAAGTCTTTGACTGACTTAAACTACGTAACACTCTTATTGTCACCTTTTTGGGAGTTTTGCCGATGGCATCTTTTCTTGTTTTCCCTTGTTTATTGTACTCCATTTTAGCAGAATTTAAGAGGGGTGTATGTAACATAGTTATTTGGGTCCAGTTAAATTCCACTAAATTGGCAGAACTACGCCGTCTGCTGCTCAAATGTATACCTGCTCAGTAGCTGTAGCGCAGCATTTAACATCGGAGGATTTTAAGAAGGTAACGTGGTGAATGCTCGTGGACAATATAAATGTAAAATAATGTGAAAAGTATTTAAAAGTTGACCCAGTTGTTTAGTTAAAAATGATAACTGCTCGAAGTCCATTTAGCAGTGTTTATATTTTTGTTACCAAGTGTTAATCAAGGTTTAACCACTCGAAAGTACATATATTCTGTATGCTAACTAGCATCTGCATGTGCCGTCTTTCCAGGCGGAGCATGCCTGCTGTTAACCGTGTCCATTCATTCACACATTGTTGTCTATTGTGAATGCAGGTATGTTATCGTTGTAGTCAGTGGTGACATGTTTTGTTTTAAGACATTTACTAAAAAAAGATGGATTGTAACAAATCAGTAGACTTAAGTAATAACATCGGAGGATTTTAAGAAGGTGGAGCATGCCTGCTGTTAACCGTGTCCATTCATTCACACATTGTTGTCTATTGTGAATGCAGTAAAACTGGATGTTTACAACCGGCTGGCTCCGAGTGGTAGAAGACATCTTACATAGGTCACACTAGCAGTGTAATATATGCGCGTGTGAGCGGAGCCATGTTGGGTTTGAAGGATTCTAAATTTTGTGTCTATTCCAATATGTAATGATGGTATTCAATGACACGAGTCTGTGTTCTAGAAAGAGTGGTCTGGAGTCGCAGAGGTCCGATAATATCAGCTTTAATGCAGCAGTTGGAAATCAACAAGTACAGAGCTCTGGGGTTGTCTACGTTTCCCTACCCGCAACCTAGTTTGGGTTGGTTCACAAAGTCCAACTGGCTATCTTTCCCTGCCCCAGCATATATTATACAGTGCAGTAAAACAAAAACACAAGAAGAGGGTTGAGCTTGTTCTCCTGTGCAGCAGGGAGTTGTTCTTGCCGACGCGTCCCACCTGCTTGGGTGCCGTCTCCACCCGGTTTCAAGGTTGTTTCTGAAAATGAGGAGATAGACACAAAATACAGCCTTTTTCCCACACTCTGTGGTCGAGACTCGTCTGGATTGTTCCTCTTTCTCCGCCCGCACCCATGACTCCGCCCTCCCTGTGTGAGACACAATGTTTAAGCCTGAGCACACTTCTAAGCTCATAAGACATAACTAATAAGCACAATGCATAACTTTAATAAGCACAATACATTCTTTAGGTTACAGCGAAGAATAGCTACGTAGCCTACTGAGAGTAGCCGCCATTTTATTCAATTGTGAATAAACATGCATAATATATTTTGCTGTTTTATTTGATGATGTTTCAAGCATTATTTATATTTTTTATAAATATAGTTATGGTTTATTAAGCTAAAGCTACTTTGTGCTTGACAAGTATATTGAAATGTATATTTCAGTGAATTACAGTGTATGCTGTTGTAATTTGAATCTTTGTACCCTACAAAACTACTTCCTGTTGATCTGTTCTGAAAATGTGGTACTGTGGTAAAATAGATGCTGTTATTGTAAGGATATAATTCCAAGTGTCACAATCAAGCCTCAATTTCGATGTTTCTACATGTAAATGTCACAGAGTTGGTAGCTAGCCCTAATTAATTCAGCCTTATTACAATTATATTTGCCTTGGAGCTTGGAAGCCTACCTGACTATCTGACAGACAGACACACAACAGTGAAAGGTTCTGCTCCTGGAACTGATTGAAAATCAGAGCTAGCTTGGAGCAGTTTGATCATCACAGGCTTGTGGGAGAGAAAGAGCGGAGGAAAGAGAGAAGGAGGGAGATTGTGAGAAAGAGAGAGATGACGAGTCCTGTCAGTCAGTGGTGGTAGAGCAGATTGCTCTCAAGTTGACAACGTTTTACCCGAGACAGGTTTCTAGTGGGGGTGTAATAGAGCTTGGGTCTTGTCTCACGAAAAAGCAATTTACGGCCAATGGAGGTCTGAAAAGACTACGCTTGGCTCAAACGTATCATATTTTCTTCACCTCTACCTGTCACGTTGTGTCGTGGGCTCATATCAAAATCTGGCACAGCAATTTGGGTGCTAGGGAGAAGTGCTTATAGGGTGTCAGTGGGACCAGAGGTGCCTTCAGGGATGAGGATGTTCAGTTTGTTTATACGTTCACGCTGAGGTTCAGATGTAACCATGGGGGTGGGGGGGGGTACAGTACTGTACATATAATGCTCCCCTTTGACTTGATTGTACAGTACTGTACATCTAATTAGGTATAAGCCAGTGAATCTGTTTAAACCCAGATTCTTCTGCAGGAGCCGGTCTACAGCAAGAGAGTCTGGGGCTTAGACACATTAGAATGCACAATATAGATAATTACAATAAGAGAACCAATCATTTCACATTTAAAAATAAGTAACCCCAACCCCAATGTCCAGCCCTGGGTGGCACTAGAACTTGTCGGAGCGCTTAAAAACGTCCATGGGGCTATACAGGGGACACATATGAACACCCACATGAGCCTCAATATACACAATATACATTTCCCATTATTTGCTGACAATTCATCGGCTCAATATATATTGCGCATCCCTGAGATAAATTGATAGACAGATGGATAGATATATATTTATTAGTCCTTTCGAAAATGTATTGTATGCCATACAGCAATTGTCAGACAAACAAACAGACAACTATGACAGACTAATCACAGACCTTACTACACAACATTTCACCAGAGTGCTCTACATATTATTATAAGGTGCAGTATCCTTACAAACAGATGTTCAGTTATTTTTGTTTCACAGTTTGTTCAACAGTGCAATGCAGGTTGGCACAAATGATCTGCAAGCCCAGTGGAAAGATGGCACCCAACACGTCAGCCTGATGGCAAGAGCTCATAAAAACGAAATAAGGGATGTGATACATCTCTACTAATCTCCTGCTGTAATGAACCTTGTCTACCTTTCATCCCCATTTCGGGACTACAATATACAGTACATGAAGTAATATCAGGTCAATTGAAGTCGATTTGACTCTCGGATATTGTCAAATAGCATCCCCCTTCCTTGAACATTTCCCCTGAAAACTTCACAGAAAAGTTCTCTCCATTAGGGAATGTTGAGAAGGACGCCTCATTAATTAATTGTCATTCAAATCCTTCCCCAAAACCGTCAGAAGAACCCAACAGGCAAAACATGTTGGAGGAGAAATATGCCCCCCTTGCATCACAAAATAACTAGTCAAGTATGAAGTCAGTACCATCTGGGGTCCAAAACGATGCGTCTAATTTTGATGTGAAGAAGATTATCATCCAGCATCTTAATGATGTGGCTGCAGTCCAACACATTCAGAAGAGGGTTAAAACTGGGCCCCTTCCAATTCGTTGTTTGGAAGAAAATTCAAGAAATATGGTTGGCCTCGGTGGATAGGATTTTTACTGGCTCCTGAGGAAAGAAAAATACTTGAGAAGAAATCTCCCAAGCATAGACACCACCCTCCCAATCTCTCTCTCTCTATTTCTCACTCTTTTCTCTCTTGCTCGCATGATCGTTTGATCTCGCTGCCAATTTCTTGAGCTTTTGTTTTGAAAGCAGACATGTTGCACAGAGTCTTAGTCAAGCAGAAGTCTGGAGGTAAACTGTTCAACAAAGCAACCCCCCCTTAATGAAGCAAGTAGACAAGAACCACCATGGTGTCTCTGATTAGGTGTGCAGCTACTCAGGTATGCTGCCATATTCTCTTGAACATCATCATCATCAAACACTATCAGTTATGGATTTATCATATTGCTACTTTGCTATGAACTGAAATCTGACAAATATATATCCTACTACAAAAATGGTAATTTATGATTCAAACTTTATATGTAGTTTTAGTCATACACACAAACAAATGTGTATGCAGGCAGGCATACACAAGTGAGAAAAGTGCTCTCTCTCCAGGCATTTTCACTTGTCCTGGAGGAGGGGACACCTGTCTGACAGAAGGATCAAGCTATGTCTGAAAGCAGTTAACACTGGTCAAACTCCTCCCTGATTAAACCATCATCTCTGAATTAAAATAAGCAACACCAATCGTTACTTTATGGTTGTGACATGCAAGTGGAATGCAGGGTACTTAATGGTAATTAAGTACCTGCAATAGAGGCAGTCAGAACATTTTTACTAGCCGTTACATATCCCCAAACACAGCTATAGAACTGGCTAGTATTCTACCCGCTACACTAAAAGCACTTAACGTTCCAAATAAATCATTAAATGATAAAACTAGGGATCTGAATTTGGTTCTTCAGCTATCACTAGACTATGTTGCCCCTCTCAAACCTAAGACAAGAAAAGATAAGAAATTGGCCCCATGGTATTCAGAGGAAACCCGTACTCTCAAAAAGTCCACTAGAAAATTAGAACGTAAGTGGCGTACCACTAAATTGGAGGTTTTCCGCCTGGCCTGGAAGGACAGCCTAATGGAGTACAAGCAAGTCCTCATCAGGTCCAGATCTGAATACTTCTCTAAGTTGATTAGTAAGAACCAGCACAACACTAAGTGAGTTTTGCAAGGGTATCAAATAGGAACTAAGAAAAGTACACACGGTGTTAGTACAGATCTCTCTCCCAATGACTTCCTAGAATTATTTGACCAAAAAGTCTATGCAATAAGGGACAAACTACAGGCTAGCCCTGGAGGAATAGCCATGAACACTGAATTTTCCTCTATACCAAGCATGCTGCGTGTTGAGGCTCTCACTCACTTTAACCCTATTTCTATGGAAGCGTTCATAAAGCTGATAGATTTATCGAAACCCACTAGTTGCCTTCTCGATCCCCTCCCTGCCAAACTTCGTAAAGAACTTCTCTCTATTATTGGACCACCCATGCTTAGTATTATTAATGAATCTATCGTAACCGGCCAAGTCCCTGACGATTTTAAACAAGCAATTATTAAGCCCCTTCTTAAAAAACAAACCTGGATCCAGCAGTGGCGAAAATCTGCTATCAACTTTGGGGGGGACAATTATATGACATTTTCTCAAGAGCAATTTCTGAGGGGGACACCAAAATGACTGCTGTAACACAGCCTACATTGTAATATGTTAAATGTATATTGAGGAACCATAATTAATACTCCTGGATAATTTATAGTTAGTAACTGAAGGGTTGTCTCAACTTGTTCAAATGTAGTTATAGTAGTGTTTCTTATCAGTCAAGTATGAATGCAGGTGTACAGTATTTACAACCAGCCATACCAAGAAAGGCCAGTATGTACTGTACACTGTATGGGTGCAGTTTATGTAATTACAATGGGCATGGTGCAGTCTCATCTAAAATAATCTCAATTGAACCATCATAAAGGGTGGAATCGCAAAACCATTTCTCTTGAAATGTCAACACTTTGTTGGCAAGAGTCTGCGGTTCTATAAATTGGGGTTCTGTGCCACCACTGAGGTGACTAGACAGTGCTGTGCCACTGTCTCCTATACTGGTGCTGCTGGCAAAAAGGTTGACCCCTGGGCCTGCCATGTGACACTCATCTGATGTCTCTCTCCCTGGCTCTTTCCCTTTCACCACCCTCACTGACTCACAGTCTGTCTCCTAGAAAAGAAATAAGGTGTTTGCCATTGTGGAATAAATTGTGATTTCAGGTGTGCTTACATTATTCACTAATCAATAGAACTAGTCATTGGATACTAGTTAGTATGTTCTCATGCAAGCTTGCTATTAATAAGAGTAGATTGTGTCCATGTGTCAGGGTTAATAGATGTTTGGGATCAGGAGAAAGTACTGGGTAAACGTCCTTTGTCATGACTACAAGGAGAGCGCCAACTATGACCTCTCTAGTCTGAGTGGTCATGTGTTGGGAGCTGTGAATCTCTTCCTCTGAGACTGTTGTAACGTCATTACTGCCTGACTGTCACTATCTATGTTTACATTCCTGTGCCCTATAAAAGATGGTCCTCCAGCCTTCAGAGCTGAGAGAGACATGATTGAGACCTAAGCCTGGTGTTGTGTTGTCATTTATTGTCAGAGGTCTGGTTTTCTCTCCCAATCTGCAGATTGATAAATACTTATTAAATCCAGAACTCAACTGAACTTAGTCACTCCGTTTATGAAGAGACGGACAAAACACTTTCTTCATCAATTGGCGTTGTCGGCAGGATTGCAGAACCAGATCCAGGAGAGACCCACGGCAGCACCAGTATAAAGCAGAACCCGTGGTGCACAAAACTAAATGGTAAGGGGATCCTTTTCCAAAACCCCATTCACGGACTGCTTTATGCTTGGTGCGCCTGCTGTCCCTCTGCGATGCTGGTAACGTAAACGATTTAAGAACCTTTTATTGTGACGTTCAGTTGGGAGCCTGGTCTTAGCAGGGTCTGCTAGGCCTCAACAGGAGGAAGATAATATTAGAGTTTTGGTTTAGTAAATTTGGGTCATTAATTGACTTGGCAAACTCTGATAGCGTACAAGAACTCTGGTCGTGTGAAGTATGTAAAAGTATGTAAAACAATCTGTGTTCTTGATCTGAGGCAAAGGATCTGTTAAGAGAATACGTCCCATACTCTTGATCTGGGGAAAAGGATCTGATAACAGAGAGTATGGTTTTACAGATACAGACCAGGGGTGAACCAAACAAGGAAAGGTATGTGTTTCTTTTAAAATGCATGTTTACAGCTGAAAACTTTAGTTGAACAGAGATCTTATTGGGACTTTTTGGTTTGAATTGTAACT